>PVKH010034860.1:0-11807 GCA_004027955.1 Chaetophractus vellerosus | reverse complement strand
CCTTCTCTCTGCAGGCTTTGAGGCAGAATTTAGCAATTAAAGCAGATCTATATGTTTCTCTTTATATTTTGATGTAATTACAGACCTTAAAGAAGTCCTCTTCTAGAGCACCCCCTCCTGTGAGTGGACCCGAGATAGGTTCATGGAAACTTGTCTATTATTTTCCTCTGTCTATCTTTCCTGGTGAGCTCTGTTACTCAGCCCAGAACTTTTAATAGGCTGGAACTTACCTTTGCTGTCCCTTGCATCTGCACCCTGGTAAGGAGTTTCTCTGGTCTCCTTCAGCATCTGTTTCCTGCTGGCAAATATTTTTTTCTTTTAAACTACTTGCGGGTTCAAGCAACCAAACCCACAAAAATCCTCTCCACCCCTGTCAGACCCTCCCACTCTCAGGGCCCACCACCCCCCTCACTGGTCCAGTGGTGAGGCTGGGAACCTCCCCATCCCCTCTCCCTGGGATGGAACCCCACCCCCTGTGTTACCCACCAGGGCAAAAAGAACCCATGATTTTATGTTGCATGGCTCAACTCAGCTGCCTCCAGACCGATGGAGCCAATATTCCTGTGCCCCAAGCACCCCACAAAGACCATGCTCCTCTGCTCTTGCTCCCAATCGGCCACCCCCTACCTGAGAACCAGTGAGTGCAAACCTAAACCATCGATGCCATCTTCCCTCTCTCCCTGCTGGTATGCATTTAAATGGTATAAACACTTTGGAGAACATTTTATCTCTTTCTTATAAAGTTACACATGCACTTACTGCCTGGTCACATACCAGCCTTCACCAATCAAAGACTGCTTTGTCACATGCCAGCCTCCACTAATCGGAAGCCACCCGGTTATGCTTCCCCATTTCTTGTTTGCCCTCACCAATCGGGAGTTGCTCTGTTGCACTCACTCCTCCCCTTACCCCCACCTGTTATAAATAGCAGTGTTTCCCTAATAAACTTCAACATGGTCACCCAGCCTTGTCCCTGGAGTGGGTGTGTGTGCTCCGTCCATCGCTCGACTCTTCACCAGTCACCCTGCTGCCTCCCCCTCATCGTGCGCATATCCCAGATGCCTGGCCTATCGTTCTTAGGGACGCCTGAGTCCGTAGGGCTCCCGTGTACCTGGCCTACTGCTGTGCACTGGGATGCCTGTGCCGGGTGAGCCAGTCAACTTGCTGTGCTCGGGATGCCTGAGCCTGGCCAGCTTGGAGCCCTGAGCCAGCGAGCCAACAACCCCCCTTTTTCCCACTTCTTCCCTTTCCCACTGTTCCCCTTCATCTCCTATCTGGTTCAGGAGGGCCACTTGGAGACCCCTTCACCTCCAGATGGCTGGGAGGCCCCTCAGGGGTGGCAAGCCAAAACCCCACGGCAAGCGGGGTCGCCGCCAAACAACGCCAGCAGCCGGTCCCAGTCCCTGTGAGTAGTGTTGTCGCTGAAAAGCGCTGATGACACACTTACCATATAACCCAGAATATTAAAAAATATTCATACTGGCTTTATTCATAATTCCAAAAGTTATAAATACTCCATTTGCATATGCCCATCAATACATGATTTGATTGACAAATTATGGCACATACATACAGTATTATACTACTCAACCATAGAAAAGTGTAATAAATTATCTAACCTATAGTTATACAAAACAAATCAGTGGTTGCTAGGAACAACAGAATTGACTGGAAAGAGCATGATGGAACTATCTGACATGACAGAAAATTTCTATTTGTTGATGGAGGTGATGATTACATATATGAGTGCATTGACTAAACTAATCTAAGTATACACTTAATGCAGTTGTATTTGCTGTATGTAATTATAACTCAGTAAAGTTGATTAAAATATGAATATAAATTTAAAAATATTTACATGCATAAAAACTAGCCTTTAGAAAACAGTTTACAGGTTAAAAAGCACTTTTATAATAGTGATTTTATTGCTCTTCACAATCACACAAGACAGTTATATTTTTAATTCTTCTTAGTTGAGAAACTGAATCTCAGAAAGACTAAGTGACCTGCCCATGGCCTATCATTAACAAATAGTTAATAATTACACCTCTGTATTTTGATCTTCTTTTTTTAGACAATAGTATTCTTTAGTCTATTGCCCCTTCTGCTATAATTCCAGGTTGCTAAGCAAAGTAAAATGTCTGGCCTTATATTAAATATGATATTTATTAAATATTGAATAACTATAAAAGAATATGTAGAGGAAATAATTTTGTCATTTCCTGAAATTGGCTGATTTCTTCAAGATTGGTCTATTTCTGACAAGGTGAATTTTCTAGAATCATGATATTTATATTAAATTATTCTTCTGCACATTGAAATCACCACAAAAGATTACTAAAATTACTCAAGGGTAGAAAGTAAAGACTTCTTTAACACAAACAATTTAGATGAAGAACATTTTCTGATTTATAATTGGCAATGACCAAAATATCAGAGATTGTAAGTACAGAGAAAAATCTGTCACAAATAACTTGTCACACACAGAATTACAAGTTAGATAAAACTCTAGAGCAAAGAGAGAAGCTAAAGACTTTTCATCCTCTGTGTATAGTGATTGTGTTTACCAACACTCTCTTCTCTCCTTCCTTCATCTTTCCACCTTCAGCTTTCTGTAGTGGTTCTTATTTTCTAACTTTGTTCACTTCCTCCCAATCTCACCTTTGTAAACTTCTATCTTGGGTATTCTGTTCTCTTATTTCTTTCATTTCATACTAGCTTTTTCTTTCAGCCTAGTCATTATTAGTTCTCTCTCTCATCATTTTGGGCATATAAAATACTCTATATTTTTTCTCTATTTGGAGTTGGCACTCCAATTTTTCCCATATCACTCTACACTGCCTATATGAGTTAAATATTCAATCCACTAAATCTAATAAGGCAGCTCCTCCAACTCTTCTCAATACTATTATTATCCCTTCTCCTTTTTCACCCCTTTCCATTGCTCTGGCCCTAATCTTCTTCCTTCAAAGGAACATAGAAAAAATCAAGGAAACACAACAAAGGTAAGAAATGAGAAATCTTAACACACACATAGAATTACAAAATAAATAAAACTCTAGAGCAAAGAGAGAAGCTGATCAACTGAACAAACCCATTGAGATAAAATGATGACCAAGAGCAACAAAAAATTACAAGCCATACTGAGAAAATGGAAGACACAGACCACTCCAAAGAACAAACCAAAAACCAGGAAGAGAAGCAAAACATAGAAAAACTAATCATGGACCACCTTCTGGAAATCAAGGAAGAGATTTAGGATATCAAGAAGACACTGGGAGCACATACTGAAGAAATTGTAAACATACAAAAAAGATAATGGATATGATGCCGATGAATAGCACAATCCAAGAAATCAAAAAGATAATGGATTCACATAACAGCAGATTTGAACAATCAGAAGAAAGGATTAGTGATTTGGAAGACAGTACATCTGAAATCAAACAGATAGTAGAAAAGATAGATAAAAAGGTAAAACCCAACAGGGACTTAGGGACCTAACAGACAACACCAAATGCACAAACATACACATTATAGGCATCCCAGAAGGAGAAGAGAAGGGAAAAGGAACAGAAGGAGTTTTGAAGGAAATAATGGGTGAAAACTTCCCAAATCTAATGAGGGAGTGGGATATACATATCCAGGAAGCATAGCACACCCCAAATAGTATAAATCCCAACAGGCCAACACCAAGACATACTTGTCAAAATGTCTAATGCTCAAGACAAAGAGAGAATACTCAAGGCAGCAAGAGAAAAGAGAACCATCACACACAAAGGAAGAACAATAAGTTTAAGTGCTGACGTGTCAACTGAAACCATGAAAGCAAGAAGACAATGGTATGAAATAGTCAAGACACTGAAAGAAAAAAAAACTCCATCCACGAATTCTCTGTCCAGCAAAGCTGGCATTCATAAATGATGGAGAATTCAAAATATTCACAGATAAACAGAAATTAAAGGAATATGCCAACAAGAAACCTTCAATTAAAGAAATACTAAAAGAAGCTCTAAAGGATGAAAAGGAAAAACAGGAGAGAGAGAGTTGGAGGAGAGTGTAGCAACAGCAATAACGACTCAAATAGAAACAAACACAACATAGGACATACATAAACTGAAAGAAAATATGGCAGATGTAAGAAATTCATTGGGAGTATAACACTGAATGTTAATGGATTAAACTCTCCAGTCAAGAGACACAGATTGGCAGAATGGATAAAGAAATATGACCCATCTATATGTTGTTTACAAGAGACCCACCTTAGGCCCAGGGATTCAAGGAGACTGAAAGTAAATGGCTGGAAAACAATTTTACAAGCAAATAATAACCAAAAAAGGGCAGGAGTACCTATTTTAATATTGGATAAATTAGACTTTAAATGGAAAACAATCATAGCAGACAAAGATGGACACTATATATTAGTAAAAGGGGTAATCTTTCAAGAAGAAAGAATAATCATAAACATTTATGCACCTAATCAAGGTGCCTCCAAATATGTGAGGCAAACACTGGAAAAACTAAGTGGAGAAATAAATGCTTCCACAATTATAGTGGCTGTCTTCAGTACACCATTATCACCATTAGACAGAACATCTAGAGAGAGATTCAGTAAAGAAACAAAGAACCAGAATAATACATTAGAAGTTCTAGTCCTAATAGATATATGCAGAATGCTGCATCCTAATACAGTGGGATATACATTCTTCTCGAGCGCATATGGATCATACTCCAACATAGATCACATGCTAGGCCATGGAAGAACTCTTAATGAGTTCAGATTGATTGAGATTATAAAAAGCAACTTCTCTGACCACAATGGAATGTAGTTGGAAATCACTAAGGGCCAGAGAACAAGATTAAGTAGGAAGATATGGAAATTAAACAACAAACTCTTGGAAAAACAGTGGGTCAAAGAGGAAATCTCAAAGGAAATCAGTAACTACCTCAAATCGAATGAAAATGACAACACAACATATCAAAACCTGTGGGATGTGACCAAAGCAGTGCTGAGAGGGAAATTTATAGCTTTAACTGCATATATTAAAAACAAAGGAAGAGCTAAAATTGAGGAATTACCTGCACACCTGAAAGAATTGTAAAAACAACAAAAACTAATCCTAAAGAAGCAGAAAAAAAGAAATAACTAAGATCAAAGAAGAGCTAAATGAAATAGAAAATATGAAATCTTTAGAAACAATAAATAAAACCAGAAGCTGGTTCTTTGAGAAGATCAATAAAATTGACAAAGCCTTAGCCATACTAACAAAAACAAAGGGAGAGCAAATGCAAATACACAAAATCTGGAATGAAGAAAAGGATATCACTACTGAGCCCACTGAAATAAAGAATATCATAAGAGGATACTTTGAAAAATTATATGCCAACAAGAGTGATAATTTAGAGGAAATGGACAAATTCCTAGAAACGCACAAGCAGCCTACACTGACACAAGAAGAAATCGATGAACTCAAATGTCCAATTACAAGTAAAGAGATAGATTCAGTCATCAAAAACCTCCCAACTAAGAAGAGCCCAGTACCAGATGGCTTCACAGCTGAATTCTACCAAACATTTAGAAAAGAACTAACACCAATCCTGCTTAAACTCTTCCAAAAAGAAGAAATAGAATGAATAACTTGTCAATTAAGACCGTTGCATCTTGCCAGGGAAGTTGACATATCATTTAACAGTGCCTTGGGAACAAAAATGCAAAATGATGGATTATTCACCAACTTACTCAAATTTTAAGTCCAGATAATATTCATTGTCTTTTTAGTAGTAGTAGTAACTAGGTACAGGTTAAAAAACCCAACAACCTACTATATTGTAAACAAAGATTTGATCACTTATTTTCCACTTTTTATACTTACATTTTAACAGAATCATTGAATTTGTTGCAAGTAGTGCTTGAGAAAGGCAAAGATGGGCAACTGCTCCTGATTTGTTTCATCTTGTTATATGATCTGACATACTCCTCTCAGTCCAATACCAAAAATCTATATTGTACACGTTTACAAGGAAGAAGCTACAGCACATAGAACAGGCAAAATTGAAGGAGAGGAAAGATTGCTGGGAAGGAAGCTGCCACCTTGCAGTGTGTGGAAACTTTCCCTTGATGCTGTGGAAGCTGCTATGCTTCAACATGATGTGTATTGTCTGAGGATCTGTACATAGTTCGTGAGCTTTGTTCTTCCCCAACTGGATTAAAAGAAGTCTTGATAAGGAATAAAAATTGTTCCATCTTAATAGATATTTCTTATCGGAGTTAAATGCAGGTTCCCAAATCATGGAAGATGGAAGTATCTTAAGCATTTAAATATAGTTACAAGTGAAACTTTGAGTAAGCACATTTTGTTAGTATTGGTGCTTACCCTACTTTTTAATTTTTAAATCTCAAAATGTGTGGTTAGTCTAAAAAGTAGCTCTCTTACATGCCATGGTAAAAATGTTTATGTGACCACAGAGTTACCTGAAGAAGCTGAACATAACTAGTGGTTGTCAACGATGAGCAATAATGATGTTTCAGACTGGACTCTTGAAAAATTTTAAGTCAATCCTTCATATATTCTGCTACCATGTCTTCTAATGATGGCTAAAGCTCCTTTCTCATGTATGTTTTTATTTAGAAACATTTGAAATGTGCAGGAAAGATGGAAGAATAGAGTGAACACCTACAACCCCTTCACCTATTTTCACCCATCATTAACACTTCCACTTTTAGAGCCATTTTTCTGATCTTTTGGATTACAGAGTCATCTACACCCTATTTCTAACTGTGGTTTTTAATTACTGTATTAGGGTATCTATAGTTTAATTTGTAGAAAAAACTTTGTTGTAGAGAAAATAGAGAAATTTTTAAATTGCAACATTTTAGTCATATTCTCAATTTAGTAAATTCCTTCAAAAGCACTGATCTTTCTTCCAAAGCTAACTTCTCCTAGAATTAAATTTTAAAATTTATGACAACTCTACTATAAAACTTCTGCTATAAAATTTTATTCTAAGGTTCAGAGAAGTAGGAATTAATACATGAGTAGGATTTAATTTCCTATCTTATTAGAAAGATCTCAATTCTGTTTCATTTTCAGACTTTCATTCTCCATCACACCTAAAAAAAATTATTTAGTGGATTTGTTTGCAAACATGCCGCTTGACAGTATATTTTTGCCTAATTCTAAAAAGAAAGTTTGTCACTCTATCTGTTGCATATAACTTCCTTGAAAATCAGGACAAACAACTATACTTTCTATTGCCTTGTGTTACTTTTTAAAAATAAAAAATAGCTTAATGGTAGTTCTATATGGTTGAAGTGTGAGCCACTCAAAATCATAATGTAAATTTAAGGGCCATTTTAAATTATTACTAAAATACCTTTACCATTGAAAAAATAAATTTCTCTGACCTTCTTTAAAAAAAAGAAGCCCATTGATTGATTGAGTGGATTACATCTAAAAATGAAATAATTAGGAGTGGAAATATTGGTATGCTTTAACAGGATAGCAGGATTGCATTGAAAATTCGAGAACATATATCTGTGGATGCTTATTGTCCTAGGAAAGTTTTCCACCTTATCCGTGTCCCCAAACATTACAAACAAAAGATGTAGAATAATCTGTGTCATTATATCAATGTATATGGTTTTAAGCCAAACAATAGAAATGATGCCCAAGGAAATCCAGCAAAATGACTTAATATTTGGTCTCCCACTGGACGTAGGTGATTCATGAACAGCTGAGAGACTCCCCCAGAGTCCCTCATTCTGGGTCATGTTCATTGCATGGCAGATGATATGGCCACATGAGGGTTTCTAAGAGGAAAACACAAGCTCATAGTCATGCTTATGGGTGCTGGAAGAAGGCCTCAGAACACACGTGGTCCTGAGAAGGGTATATTCCATTTCTGAACCATCCCTTAGTTGCCTCACTCTCTTTGGGGTGGAGTCAATATTTTCATAGCCACCATCATTGGACACCAGAGAGGATTTCTGAAAATGATTGTGATGAATGACTGTGTAGCACACTTCTTCATAACCATTGCCATCCTTATTTTTCTGCCAAGCAGAAGGAGAAAAAAAATCAAGGATCCAGGAACATGGGACAGATAGAACTGAAGTGCCCTGCCCCTCCTTCCTTCTGTGTTGTGGCCCACAGAATGTCACCTTCTTTTACACATCAGGTATCCAAAAGCTCTCACTCCAGGTCCTATCTTCCTAGAGACTTCATTTTAGCACCTTTCATGTTACTCCATATGCTACATTTATTAATACCACTCAAAAAAAGAGGAAAGTAAAAACTCTGTGGTATGAAGCTGTGAATCCTGTCATCTGGAGAATATAGCCAAGGAGGCATTGAGGGGCCAGGGGATTGGGGAGGGATGGGGTGTATTGAATGAGGGACATTTGCTGGCCCGTGGAAGTGTTTTCCATTGTCTTGTGGTGGTGGACACGGGAAAGGGTGATAGTCATCAAAATTTATAAAAGTGTACAATCTACAATGTGGACCTTGCTGTGGGTGAATGACAATGTTGGGGAACTATGTTTAACTATTTGTCAGTTATGTTGGAGCTGCCACCCACATACAAAAGGTTTTGTTATGGGGGGGAATAGAGGAGGAGGTTGAGTGTATGAGATTGTCTTGTATTCTGTGTGACACTGCTGTGACCCAAAACTTCTTGGAAAATTAAATGAAAAAATGAGGGCTGTTTGAGAGGAAGAAGAGGAAGTTGCCATGAAACAGACTGGACACCAGATAATGCACTGACAAGGCAAAATTGTAAAAAAAATTTTTATACATATATATTATTACTTTTTCACATTTTTTGAATGGCCCAATCCTTTAATAATAACTTGTTTTCTTTTTTCTATTTTTTTAAAATTTTCTAAAATTATTTTTTTTATTTTTTAAGTTCTCCTATATTTTAATTCTTACATTTAAATATCATTATTATTTCATTTTCCTGTTCATTGCAATTGGCTTTTGTTATGCCTTCACCTGTGAAGAGGCTATGGATCACAGAATGTTCACAATGGGGATGGGAGAGGATCATTGGTGGAGGGGTGTAAAGGTTGGGGGTGCATTGGAGGAAGTCTACCTGAACTTACATAAAAGGCATACATAATTCTTCAAAGGCTCACAGGGCATGGTCACAGGATGAAGATTTACTCAATAAATGGGAGAACACGGAATTCCCATCTTGGAGAGCTCTGCCATATTTTCAGAAGAGTAGAAACATCCCCCTGAGTACAGGGGCAGTGTCTGTCAAAGGAGGATGATCCATTGATGGGCCCTTGTTATTGATGATTAACCTTATGAGTCATTGCTGGTGAAACTGAAATAGCCTAGTTTTAAGGGGTGCCTAAGAGTTGCCTATGGAGAACCTCCTTGTTCCTCAAATGTGGCCTCTCTCTAAGCCAAACTCAGAATATAATGCAATACCTTCCTCCCAGCGTGGGACATGTCTCCCGGGGATGAGCCCCCTGTCAGTGAGGGATTACTAACGAATGCCAATGGGCAGAATGACTGGAAAAAGACTCCAAATCAAAGGGGGAAATGTTAAAAACAGATGAGTTCATAGGGCTAAGAGACTTCAAAGAGAGTCAGGAGACCAAACCAGAGGTAACATTATGCACACCCCAATAGTACATCATAGGCTTCCAATATGGATATGACCCCAAATAGAGGGCCTTCTGAGGGCTTTGGAGATACCCAGGTCCTATATCAGGGCAGATAGCCCCAGAGTTTGGTGCGTTACCAGTGGGCCATAATTTGGAACCCTTGCTCCTGAGAGTGACAGAGACTGACCAAAATATGTCTTCACTGCTCATGGTCCATCAGTCTCTTCTATTCAAACCTATACTTGATGCCAGAGTCATAGATGTACTTCCAGAGACCAGTGCCTATGCACTGTCCATGTGCCAACTGGGACCAGAGCCTCTGAGGACCTGCAACTCCTACTCTACAGCTCAGTGGACTCACCCAGGACACCTAGTGCGAGATGATGATCAACAGCTATCCTGGGGAATGGAGAGAGCCTGCAGCTGCAGGCAGATTAACTCTTCCATTATATCCATGGGATATAAGCTCCCCCTCACTTGGTGTTGGAGGGGACATCACCATCCCAGACTCGTCTGGATTGGGGGAAGAACTATGGACTAGAATGGATTTGTTAGTATCCTATTATAGACTTCTGACACATGCAATGGAAGAAATTACAAAATTATGTGGAAACAGGGCCACTGGACACTTTGGGGCCAGGGAGAGGGAAGGGCAATTGTAATACATGGTTTTTTGGGGGGGACTTGGGAATTGTAATGGGTTATGTTGCAATGGAGGATATACACCATTTTATATCATCATGTATCATGCAGAACTGTATGGGAGAAAGGGTGGTCTACAGTCTGAACTGTCATCCATGCTTGATGGTAAATCCCCAAAATATGTGTATCTATCACAAGCATTGTGCCACACTGATGAAGGATATATATGTGGGAGGTTGTGGGAGGTGTGGGAGGGTGGCATATGGGTACTCTTAAAAATTCTGTGTAACATTTGTGTAATCAATGTATCCTCAAATATATATATAATAAAATGTGTAAAATCAAATAAATTAACTATTATTTCACTGACTATCTGGAGAAATCTTTTTCTTTCTCTCTCTCTGTGTAATATATTAAATACATATAAAATATGTATATATACATATATAATATATAAATATATATATTTTTTGTAGGTACTGTGAATTGAACCTGGACCTTGTACATGAGAAGCAGATTCTCAACCACTGAGCTGGACCTGCTCCCATAAATCACACACTTTAGATCACACATATTGATCAACAATATATGCAACCATCAGGCCTTAAGTAAATAGTTAAATTATATAAAAATAAATTTTCAGAAGGTAAGATATGACTAATAAAATTCAGAGTTTAGACACATTTTCAACTCCATAGGCAAAGAAAGAAAAATTAGAAGATTAAGATGGTACACACTGACTAATAGGAATACATTTTTTCATGTTACTGATTCACTCTATGTGCCTAAATATAAAGGTTAATTCCTACACACAAGAATTCGAAAGGAATGTGAAATGTTAAAAAGAATTGATGTTTTAATGGTGATCAGATTCTGAGTGTAAATTTATTTTATTTCACTTGTTTTTGCTATAATTCAGAAAATTGAAATAAGAGACTTCAACAGAACTGAGACCATGGCAATAAACCTGGTAGACATCTGATTCAGTCAAGTTACTTTTTAATTTGGGATCTCCTTCCATTAGTGCACAAAAATTGCCAAGTAAATTAGTTTAAATGTGAAAGATTTCTGTAAGCACATTCAGGAATTGCAAGTAAAGAAAGACAAAGCTACTCTTGGAGAAAATCATCTTTATTTGAACATTTATAAGAAAAATGTAATTAAGTTTTAAAATTACCTGAGAAGCAGTGGATGAAACATCTTGACCTGGAAGATGGGGGATAAAAGTGAATTGTGTAATCAATGTATCCTAAAAATGTATATAGATATATAAAAAATAAATAAAAAATTAATTTAAAAAAAGAAACATTCCCATTACTCATGAAGCACTTAAATTGCAAATTAGAAGCCTTCGGCTCATCCTTTTCTTTTGTAACACTATCAAGCATATTGAGGAAGAGTCACCGAACATCATTGTACCTTTTAACTACACAAAGCTCTCTTAAGGTGTTAAAAACACTCTCTCCCATATCCTTGCTTCTTACAAGCATGGAATTAGTCATATCCAGTGGTGATGTTCTGTGTATATCAGTTGCCAACATAACTTGAACTC
>PVKH010034858.1:0-11808 GCA_004027955.1 Chaetophractus vellerosus | reverse complement strand
GCAGACACAGGCCCGGGGCGAGTAGATGAGGATGGACCAGCTTGCTTTGGAAGGAGCTCATGCGCTATTCATTAGCAGGATGCTTTTATCAGAAAAACACCCTGTGTTAGAAATGTGGGAAAACTTCACAGCATGATGAGTGTGAGTTGGTGAAGAGGGAGACAACTAAAAATGACCCCAAGGCGCCTTGCCATTTTTAAACTCCTGGATTTAAAAAGAGGAAAAGGCATGCTTTCCGCCTTCAAGGAACTTCTGCTCGAATTTGACCAAGTTATTTGCAGCCTTTTTTCTGGCTTAACATACTGTCGTGGATAACGGGCAGTGATTGTCATCCAGGGGCCGGGGCATGGGGAAGCAGGCAGTCCCATCCAGGAGCTTGGCCGACTGGTGAGGGCAGGATGTGAGGGGCGTGGGGCAAGATGCTGTTTGAAAGATACACCCTCTCCCCCTCCTGGGGAGATTCTGCCACATCCCTTGGCAAGGAGTGTGGGAAGAAGAGGCATGTCCTGTTTTCCTCCACTTATCACATAAAATGACACCCATCACTTTTAAAAACAAGAAAATACATTTTTAAATTTATTTATTGAAAAACAGTACAGTGTAATGGTTAAGTACGTAAGCACTGGAGCCAGGCTGCTTGGGTTACTATCCTGACTCTGGCATTTATTAGTCATGTGACCTTGACCAAATTACCAAGCTTCTCTGTGCCTCAATTGCCCTATCTCTGCAATAGGGATAATAATAGTAGTACCTACCTCATAGGGCTGTTGTGGCGATGAAATGGACTGAATGCACAATACTAAGAACAGACCCTGTTACATATCAAAGTTGGCTCAGTTAGTATCACTTACTGATTTTCATTCCACAGGTGGTTTTTGAGTGTCTACAGTATGCCAGGCACAGTGCTAAATGCCAAAAGTATAATAGAGTGCACCGGCATCCCCCCTTCAGAAAAAAAGAGAAGCCCACTATTTTGTCCTTATGGGGCTTGTGGCCCTGTGGGGGATATCAGGATCGAGAGATATTAATCAAAGCGTCACATGTGAAATATAAAACCACATATGAGGCGAGTGTTATGAAGGAGACGTGCGGCACTGCAGCAGTGTCAGGGGCTTTGATCTCATCAGGAATGTCAGGGGTGGTTTCTCAGAGGAAGCAGTGACTGAGCCGAGCTTGAAAGGAAAAGTAGACATTACCTGGGCAAAGAAGAGTAACCAGGCAGCAGGGAAGCATGTGCAAAGGTCCTGTGGTGTGAAGGAGCATTGGGTGTCAAAGATCTGAAAGAGGTCAGCGTGGCTGGAGCAGAGAGTGAGGAGGGTGGGAACAAGCAAGGCTGGAGAGCTGGTCAGGACCAGCCCAGGACAGGCCTCAGAGGCTATATAACCATTGCCAGTATTCTTTTTTGATCATAAAACTGATGCTTGTTTATTTGGGGAAAACTTGGAATATCCTGGAAATTTTTGAAGAAAATAGAAATCACCTAGTCACCTATAAACCAATCAGCCCAAGTGACCAATGTTAACAATCCTTCCAGTCCATAGTTTTATATAATGTTGGTATACATATCTGTGTGTAACAGTATGTGTGTATGCACATATATGTGTGTATGATTGTCCAGGTACATATGTGCATATGTATTTGGGTATGTGCATGCATGTGCATATGTGTGTCTGCCAACATATATGTAATTGTGTATAAATATATTTTAATTTAGCATGGCTTGAGCACTGCCTCCCTGGCACTGGTGATTACAAAGTTGAGTGTGAAATGCCGGATCTCTCATCTAAGTATCTTATTTAAAAAAAAAAAAGTGCTGGATCTCTTGTCTCCAGCCTGGAGCCCTCCGGTGCTGTTCTGGTCTATTAGTCCCAGGTTGAGGATGGGCAGAGGTCAGAGCAGAGCAGGTTGTAAACCCCAGATACCTCTCCTCCGTCTCTCAGGGCGGATGTGCCCAGTGCATTTATTAGAAGGACCTTAGAAGGAAGCAGCAGGAGGGAGCCATCCATCAGTTTTGTTTTGTTTTGTTTTGTTTTTTGGCTTTTATTTATTTTTTTAATTAATTTTTTATTTATTTATTTATTTTTTTTTTTCATCCATCAGTTTTAATTTCTTCAGGCCAGCATCGTGGAGGGCAGGTGGATGTGGAGGGCGGCATTAGTCCTTGGCCATCCGGTGAGGCCACCATACCAGCTCCCAGTGTGCCCCTAGCAGAAAGCAGTGCTTGCTAGGGGCCATGGGCAGGGCACCTGTGCACCTGGGTGGGCGCTGTGAGATGCTGGGAGGGAACGAGAGGGGCTGCTGATTCCAGAGTGATAGGGCTTGAATGAACAGCTTCTGCTTCTCCACTTCCTGCCTCAGTCTCCATCTCCCTCCTGCCTCTGCAGTCAGAGGCTCCTCCAGGATTCCCACCAGTTTTGGAAATTAGCAGTGTAGTTAAGAACTCGGGTCAGCCTTGGGCTCAGTCCTGGCTCTCCTCCTGCCTATGGTGTGACCTTGGGCGAGGCTCTTAACTCCTCTGAACCTCAGTTGCCTGCTTTGTAAAATGGGTATATTAAGAGTAGTAACTTATGAGAAGTCAAGGAAATAATGCAGAGGAAGCACTTTGGCATAGCACTTTGGCAGAGTTGCCCTTGGCATTATTGCTCTTATGTTATTTGTATGAGGGGAAATTGTGTATCCTGAGAAGCAAGCATAGGGATGGCAGGGCAGGCTTTCAAGTCAGATTTGAACTGAACCTCAGCTCTGTCAGTGAATCCTGAATATGACCAAGGAAGTTGCTTCACCTTTCTCAATGCCACCTCTCTCTCCTCTGAAATGGGGTAACAGGGTTGCTATATAGAATAAGCATGTGCATGTGTGCCAGCACCTGGCACAGGTGCTGGGGCTCTTGCTCCATCCTCCCCTTCCAAGGGTTCCCCATAGTCTGCATCCATGCTTCCTTCTCTTCTTGGCAGAGTCAGAGTAGAGTCACCTGGGTCAGGTGTGGGATGCCTTCTCTGCTTCTAGAAAATTGCTAGACTCCAAGTAGATAAGGACCCAGGCAGCATGTCATTTATTTAATAGCCATTCGTTGAAGCTTTGCTGGATCAGGCAGCCCCTCTGCACAGACCAGCTTATAAACTCAGGAGCAGCCTGGAGCCTGGCTCCGAAACACTGGGGTAAGGGGAGGGATGGACCTGGACCGAAATGAACCTTTCACTGTACCCTGTGCCCTTTCCTACCTTGGGGTGCTACAGGGAAATTGCTTTAGCAGGTCAGACCCACAGTAGCCGTCTAAAGGAGCGCTCCCACTCTAGATGGCCCACGCTGGAAAACACGTGGGGACCCTGCCCCTTTCTGACACTTGAGTAGTATGGCTCTGGAATAAATACTGTTTCTTTTCTCTTACCACAAAACTGCCCTTGTCTTTTCTGGAAGTTTTTATTGGCACACTTTACCACTGGCTCGCTAATGGCTAAACCACCTTTTTTTTTTTTCCTCTTTAACAAAACCAAACAGCCAAATCACAGGTTTGTATTTATTTCTTTCATTTTAAGTCAACTGCCATTGTCTATTCATTTTCCCTGTTGTTGTTTAGTAATTAAAATTAGCTGAAAGTGATGTGGGGAGCATAGATGGCTCTTTGAGGCTTTTTGCCTTCTTTATCATGTAATACATTCTTTTTCAAATTCATTGGCTTCTGAATTTTAATAGACTGTAGATAATGATACATCTGGTTGCATGTTAATTGCTGAGAGTTAGAAATAACACATAATCACTATGTTTCAAGGTTGCAAATGTATAGCACTGAGAACCAGTGTTTGTTATGAGCCTTTGGAAAAATCCGTTGTGAGTGGGCATTTTTAAATTCCTGTCATTAAAAATGTGTTGCAGAATGAAAACTGTTCCAACAAATAATGTCAGTTTTGTGTTCTGCATATATACATATACACATACCCCTTCCAAGAAATAATATTTTGAAGCTATTCATCAGCTCAATTGGGGTGTGTGGGGGCAACAGAAAGGCCATGTGAATCCATTATAGATTACCCACCTCACAGTTTTCTGAACAGCATGTTTTGTACCTTATTTTTCTGCAGACCATTGCTGGGTGAGGGGTAAGATGTCAGCTGAAAGCCAAAAACAGGAAAGTTTTTAAAAATCGTGTGTTATGTCCATTTCAAGCAGTCTCATGTGGCTTTGTGCCTGATCGCTTATTCCACTTTGAATAATCAGATTTGCATGTATTCTGTCCTCAGTGGGGAGCAGAGTGCTCTAAAATGCCCAACGCCGCACTCCCCAGGGCCAAAGGTGGGCATGTGCTGTTGAGGAGACACGCAAACCAAGCGGTTTTATTGGATAAATTATGCTAGAGGGGAGAGCTGGGGGTTACCAGGGTGGACAGCCATACACTTTGTGTTTCTCTGGGGGCCTCATCTCTACAAGGCTTGTCCACTTAAAATCATTGTCCTTGTCGAAAACAGCACCTGACTGGGCAACGAGGGAAGGGGGCCCGTTTCAATCTCTGGTGCCCTTGGTTGGATGTCTCCGTAGGTTTTCCCCCAACAGAATGTGGCTCCCTGTGTTCAGTCAGATGCAGCCTGGCCGCCAGCTTCGCTCACCTGAGATATGCTTGATCATCCCAGATTCAGCTGGGAACAGCCTGTCCTTCCTTTGGGACAATGAGATTAAGATCCGCATGTCCCTTTTCATCTCTGAACTGCTTCTTCCCCTTTCTGGGAAGCTGAGATACTGCTGAGTTTCAAGGGATGTCAGGTGGATGAGAGAGAGGACGTGTGGGGGAGGCTGTGTGGGCCTTTCTTTAAGCCAAAGGTAGCACATTACTTTTGCAGGAAATTCCACCTTGCACATCTGACTTGGGTTGAATGCCCCGAGTTTCTATCATTGCCTAACGTCTGACAGCACCGGGATCTGGCAAGACTGCAGACCAGCATTTCTGGCCCATAATTTAGCAGCTCTGGGGACAGGGTTGGGTGCAGACTCCAAGACCCATTTACTGGGGCTCCTTCCCCCTACTCAGACCTTTGTCTTGGAATACCATGGCTGACATTTTCTTCTCCTTGGATACAGCCTTGAATCCTGCCAAACCTCTCCCAATTTTGCTCTGTCCAACCAGAGATTAACTGAACAGCTCACCTCGTGGCGACCAGAGGCTTCAGTGACCAGCGCGGGTCAGTGGTGGGATTGTGACAGGTGGTGGGTGCTCTGGAGTTGTCCCTGGGAGGCCTGGGGTGAAATCCAGTACTGCAGGAAACAAAAGAGGGCAGGAGAGCAGGCTAGGCGAGAGGCCATACCTCTCCTTCGATCTCAGAAAAAAGAGCAATAATATTCACTGGGCCAGGTCTGTGCCAAGCACGTGCCACACTTGATCCTATGTGAGCCTCCCAGCGGCCCCAGGAGGGGGTAGGAGAGTTGTGCCCACTTCCCAGCAGAGGGATCCACAAGGGTAGGCCCATGTTTTATCTTTAGACCCTTTGCAAAGAATCAACACATTCTTTAAACAGCAGTGATAAGAACTTTGTCACTTGCTGTAGAGGCTTTCAGCCTGTTTGCACACAGCCTAAAAGTACCCTTAAAGGTGTGTACACACCAGCTTCTAGAACCCTGAAGCAGGGATAGAGTGCCCTGAGGATCCTTCTTCCCCTTCCCCTCCAGCCCAGCCCAAGGGAGAGTCAGGGAATCCCTTTTACCTAGGTAAACAAGTGCAGACCATAGTTTCCACCCAAAGGTTTCCAAGAAGTCTCTAGGAAATGGCTGACTGCAAAACCCCAAGCCACCGAGATCTTCCTCTGGGCCGTGGGCTATGACCAAGACATCAGCACCCACTCCGAGCGCCTGGGTGGCGTCATCCAGCCAGGAATGCCTAGCTGGGGAAGGGTGTGGCATGGAAGGCATGCCACTTCTGTGGCATTCTTGTCAAAATTGCATAACCCGAATCTAATCGGGAGAAAATATCTCCTGGGCCCAAAGACTGGCCTCCCCATAAGGCCACAGACTCACAACTCTGCTGGTAGCCTTTATAGTTTAAGAGGGCAAACTCTTGAAGTGCTTCAGCACCGAGCATCTGGCCCTTTGTGTCTCGACAGAGTAAGAACTTTGCCTGAAGTTTGGAAGGCAGATGTGGAGCCAGGGACCGCAGAGAGAGCTAAATATTTGGCTTCCTCTTTTCTCTGAAGGTCTATAGTGCCATGTCTGGGCATGGCCAGAATGTGCTTCAGGCTGGCATTTGCTGAAAGGAACTCATCCAGGGTGTGGGTGAGCATTTCTCCTTCTGCCCAAGGTTAAGTAATAGTAACATCCTGTGTAAGAGAACTTGAATGTGGTTTTCTACTCAACTCCAATATTTTAGGGCTATTTGTTAGATGTGTTTAATCTTGGGCCAATTTAACCAGTAGCAGACTAATAACAAATTTGGGCTTGCTTCCAGGACAAATGTTGACTTACCCTTATAATGTTGACTAAAACGAATAACTTTGAAAGTAATTGAGGAGTGAAACCTTAGCCAAAAATACAGTGTCTGAAACAGTGGCTCTGTTTTATTTTACTGGCACTGCTGAGAGATTATGTTCATAAGCGGGGCTGCAGTCTGCTTCAGTTCTTGGAGAGTCCCATATTTTACTGGAATTTTTTTCCCAAGACTCTTTTTTTTTTTTTTCTCAGCCCATAAAGCTTCATTCCGCTAAAATGAATTTTCTCATGGCAGACAGGTAGCACAGGTGACTTTTCCAATGTGGGGACAAAATACACTTTCAGTGATAATGAGAAGAATATAGATAACTTGAATTTTTTGAGGACCTGCCTCAGAAGCAAAGTGGTGTATGTGAAGATTAGCCCCCTCGGAGCTCATAGTGAAATTAATTGCTTCTCCAGGGTATACTGGATGATATCCATCTTGTTCACCCCACACCTTTACTTCACTTTGCCATCTAGTTTATGTGAACACTAGAGAGCTCTAGTATTTTGCCAGCGTGTGTTTTGGACTTGAAGGAAGCAGAGAATGTCTGAAGGAAATGAGGACAGGAGGACTATAGAAATTGTCGTAAAGTGTGACTTCTTTTTGATCCCCACTTTTTTTTTATTTGCTTTTTATGGAAAGCTGTGTTTGGGGCAAGGACTCTGAACATGCTTTCAGAGGCTCATGCCAGCATTGTCCGAGCTCAGCCCAGTGTCTCCCTGGTGCCTGTCCCTTAACCAAGGATCTCCTAAGAGCATCCACCTCACAGGCAGACTTCAGCCCAGATGCAGTAAGCGCTGACTCCGCTTTTGGCACTGACTCTGGCTCAGGCAAAAGCTGAGCTATTATATATGTATGTGGAATGGATTTGATCTCTCTAACCTTACTATGTTCAGTTTTACAGCCCCAAGAGTTGATGGTTTAATTTGTGTATTTGCCTAGACCATCTTGTGACTTCTCCATCATCTGATTTTCAGCACTTCCATGAGGAGAAGCTGGAGAAATTGGTGGAGCCTCAACCCAGCAGTCACTAGGGACTCGGGGTATTCTGTGGATTGTATTTATCCAGGCTTTCCTCGTTGGCCATTAGTTTAAAAAAAAAAAAGGCATTTGTTTTCTAAAGAAGGAAATCAGGATATTTTCCTCATAGCACCTGATATGGAGGAGAGAGTTGGGCCCACTTGTCATCTAACAGGAAATCAAATCTCCCTTGGATTCATAGAGCAAGGTAACCAGACTTGCAGCTGGAGAAAATAAATACAAGGGCATGGCCTCCATGTTTGATATTAGCCAAGACAAACTTATCAGTGATCCCTCAGGGAGCTGTTCCTGGTGATTTATCAAATTCTACAAAACCTTTAGTCCCTTTGTTGAAATTGCTGACAAGGGTCTCAAGAGGAAAATTATAGTTCTGAGTTTGAAGACCTTTTGCTCACCTAATGGGTTAGAAACCAGTAATTCTGAAATGCTTTCCGTCTAATCAATGAAGCCAGGTTTCCGTTGGAATTTGAGTGTCATTATTTGCCCTTCCACTTCTAGTAACAGATGACACCAGGTAAATTAGCTCTGTGCCAGGGAAAAGAGAGCATAAAAAAATTTATTGGAAATTTTGGAGTTAGAAACCATCATTTCATGATTCCTATTTTCTGTTTTCAAAAAATAAGATGAAGAAGTGCTTTGCAAGGTCCAAGGAAGCTCCCTTTCCACTTCCTATGGTCCCAGTCCTTTCTGTGCTCAGGCAGCTCTGCAGAAACCTCCTCGTTGCTACCTCTGTGTCCTGCGTGCTCATACTGTCTGCCTTGCTCGCCAGCCAACCACCTCCCCTGCCCTGCCTCCTTGCCCACTCCAGCCAAAGCTGACTCTCTTGGATATTCTGCCTGGATCAGGTTTCTGGCTTTCCCTGGTCAGCCAGGACACATTCCTCTATGGTGGTAACAACTGTACACATCAGTGAAGTCCATTTTGCAGATACTGGGAAATATTCACTAAATTGCCTTAAAAAGAATGCACATAGTCACAAAGACTCTCCTCCAAAATATGTATTAATTACAAAGGGAAAATTAGTTAACTTTACAGTGGAGAAACCCAGCAGGCACGACCTTAATCAAGTGACCAAGGTTAACAGCACCAGCATTGTGTACCCCTAATATTAGGTGCTGAGAAGGGGATAGCAATGCTGGTGTATTCTTGCCAAAAATGCATAACCTGAATCTAATTGTGAGAAAACATTAGACAAATCCAAATTGAGAGACCTTCTACAAAATAATCGACCATTACTCTTCAAAACTGACAAGGTCATGAAAAACAAAGACTGAGGAACTGTCACTGATTGGAGGAAATTTTGAAGTATAATATGGGATCCTGGATTGGCTCCTGGAACAGAAAAGAGACATTAGTGGGAAAATTGGTGAATCCAATAACATCTTTGAGTTCAGTTAATAGTATTATGCCAGTTCATTCCTTAGTTTAGATAAATGTACCAAGGTTATGTAAGATGTTAACAATTAGGGGAAGTGGCTGAAGAGTGTATAGGGAATCTCTGTACTATTTTCTGCAATTTAGTAAATATAAAATTATTTCAAATTAAAATTTTAAAAAAGAGAATGCACACAATGAGTGATTATATAACTTCCCCTGTTATTTAAAGGTGAAGAGGAGAGAAGAAAAAAATATCTTTAGTGAACATATACCAATTTGTAGATACTCTTCTAGGCTCTGTTAATTGAGAGCTTGCTATTCACAAAGCAACTGTACTATGTGCTCATCATCATCATCTGTTGGGCAGAATAGAGTAACAAGGATGTATAGTCTTGGATATGATTCACATTTCACTTCTGCCACCTGTGATATGTTATCTTGTGCAAGTTACTTATAAACCCCACCTTACTCATCTGTAAAATGGGGATAGTGATACTAGCTCTCCCATAGGATGTTCTGAAGATGCCGTAGCAAATCCAAGTGCTCGCTTCGGCAGCACATATACTAAAATAGCAAATCCAAGTACAGCTCTTAGCTTAGTGCCTGACACAGATTGCAAGTTCCTAATAAATGATAGCCCTTCTCACCACTGTGTTACAATAGGGTTATTTCCCCATTTTTCAGTTGAAGAAACTGGGCATATTACTTGCATAAGATCACCCAGCTGGTAAGTATGAGAGCACCAGACTAAACAGATAGATTAGATGGGTGGGTGCGTAGGTGGGTGGGTGGCTGGCTGGCTGGCTGGCTGGCTACACAGACAGGCAGATGGATAGACCAATCTATCAAAAAACACAACTTATTCTCAACCGTTTAGTTAGGAAATCCTTAACATAGGAGGAAGAATCTGCAGGACTTCCTTGAAGGGCACAATACAAGGCAAGCTGTCAGGTCCCCCTGAAGGGGAGGAGAATAGTCCTTTGAAGGAAAGCTCATGGCTTGGAAGTCGGGCAGAGACAGGCGTAAAAGAACTGGCCAGTGGGTGAGTGAGCTACTTTGAAAGAGTAGGAAGACTTTGGCAATAAGAGGTGTGAAAAGAAATCAGACACAAGAATATCTGTGGTGACCTAGAAGTTTTCAAGGGTGAGAATCTTGGGCGTAAACTGTAAAATGGTGCAAACCGCCCTTTGGCCCTAAGGAAGGGGTTGGCAAAATAGAGGCAATCTGTAGAGTAGTGAGCTTTACATTTATTTGCCTGGAAAGAGGTAGAGGGTGAGTGAGGGTCTGGCAAGGATGGGGGAATGGTCTTAGCCTTCTTAGTAGAAGACACTACTTTAGGAATGGAGAGAAGAACATGACTTTGGGAGGCAGTTTGGGGAAAGCAAAACATCATCATAAATTAAAATAAACACAACAGGAACAGAAGACTCTTCTCTATGGCAGACTAATCTTGCATGGCCCCTGCTTTCCCTGTGTGTTTCTAAGATAATTCAGAGTTGGCCTCCACTGAATTGTTCTACGTAGTAGAGTTCAGTGATCAGGAGCCTGTGGATAAGTTTCTTAATAAAATCGAATAAAAGAAAACAGTCAATAGAATAAAACAGACTTCAGGGTGGGCTGGCGCTCTCTGTGGGTATGCTTGTCTTTAAATGCTGTGAAGTAGCTCTTCCACATGGACCTTCCCAGTCACATGGAACTTTCCATATCCTGGTCTGTATGAGTGGAAAGTGATTGGAATTTTCTTTTTTTTCTTTTTTCATTTTACCAGGCTTCTAATTACATTAAATACTGGATGATATCTGTCTCTTTACTAGCCTTTCTTACTAAGCTCTCACTGGCAATGGAGGTGAAAATCCAGTTCAGCATTCACTGATATGTTTGCAAAGCAGTTGTATGTCCATTTAAAATCAACCTCCTTACTAAGGTGAATTTTTCTTTTGTGCATAGGCAGCAGTACATACTGAGTCACTAGCTTTGATAGTCATCAGCCTGTGGCCAGGCCTGTTTCCTCCACACACCCCTCCCCCCAGCCCATATAGCACTTTGAAGCAGATCCCAGGCATCTTATCATTTTATATGTCCTTTATTTGTATATATTAGTGATCAGGGGAAGTTTGTGTTAGCTTCAGGCTGATTTGTTTAGAAAGTTAAGAGAATAAAATGCAGTGGGATAGGATTTACTCATGTAAAAAATAGGTCAAATATTTCCCCTGACAAAAGTAAAAACAAACAAAATTTTTTTAAAAATTAAAAACTATATATATATATATATCTTCCGGCCCTCCTGCTCATCAGGGAAGATGCTGCGTGCCCAGCCCCAAGAGGAAGACACAAGCTTTAGCCTTTATCAACTGCTGGAGCCTACAGATCATCCAGATGTGCTTGTTGGAGGATGCCATGCCTGGGAGTGGCATCTGTGATATGTCCCAGGAGAAAAGCAGAGGTTGAGGACCCCTGACCTGGGGCTTGACCCCTACAAAGCCAGCGATGGTGGTGGGCAGCAAACTATTGTCTGCGGGCCAAATATGACCCCCCTCCTATGGCCCTCAAGCTAAAACTGGCTTTTGTATTTTTTTAATGTTTGAAGGAAAAAAAAAACATCAAAAGAAGAATAGTACTTTGTGACATATGAAATTCAAAATTTACTGTCCATAAATAAAGGTATAATGGAGCACAACTGTGCTCATTTATTTATACATATTTATGCATCGTCTCTGACTGACAACAGCGTTGAATAGTCACGACAGATACTGTTGATCCACAAAACCTGAAATATCTACTATCTGACCCTTTATGGAAAAAGTTAGTTGAACCCTGGTGTAAGGCATGGACTCTGGAACCAGTCTGCCTGAGTTCAAATCCTGGTCGCCTCTTTCAGCTGTATGACATTTGGCACGTTGCCCACTCCATGCCTTAATTTACTCATCTTTAAAATG
>PVKH010034857.1:0-11816 GCA_004027955.1 Chaetophractus vellerosus | reverse complement strand
GATTACATACAATTTCAAGCCCCACAGTGAGAAAAACATTTGTATCAAATGGATATCAAATAATTTGGGGTGCATAATAATGGTTCTCATCAGTTTCAATAGAGAAAATTGGTACTAATATTGATGTGCCAATCACAAAATTACGCTTGCTAAATTTCTGTGTACTATTCATATGTGCCAATTTTAGTATATTATAACCGCATTAACAGTCATGTTAAATTTTATTGCTAATTTAAGTTTGTTTTAGTTTTACCTTTCTCTATGTGCTATAATTGCACTTGTAACATTTTAATTTTTATACAGATATATTATTAGCATTATAAATCATTCTCAATAAAATTGGGATTCATGAGATTTTTCAGATAAAATAGTTAAATAGCTCTATTTAATATTTAAAATTAAGGAAATTTTTCAATACTTTAGAAAATAAAATGAGGTATAGTAAAAATCATTTCCATAATGAAACTGTTCAGGAACATAGAAAACCGAAAATGAAGCCTGAGACTAAAATCTTAGGGTAAAGTGCTGGTAGTGAATGAACTCTCTAGCCTAGTCAATTATGATTGCCTAGGCCCCAGTAATCACTGAAATGTTGTGAGATCATCTATTTATGATTCTATCCTAAGCATAGAAAGCTTCTAATGACAATTTTCATTTTATGAGAACTTCTCATGGAATCATATGCTGACTCGGGTGAGCATGAAGAGACTTTAAAATCTTTGAAATTATTTCTTCCCATGGTATTGGTACCTGTGTCATTCCCTTCCCTTGAGTGTGGGCGAGATATGTGTTTTCCTACTAACCAATAGAATAAGTAAATGTAAGCATTGCTATGCCTATAACTATGTTACATAAGATTGTAATTTCCGTCTTGCTCACAGACTCTCTTATTTTGGCTTTGATGAAGCAAAGTTCCAGGCTGTGAACTAACCAGTGGAGATGCCCACAAAGCAAAGAACTGAGGGCAGCCTCTAGCCAACACCCAGCAAGAACTGAGCCCATCAGTCCAACAACTTGCAGTGAAATGAATTATGCCAGCAACTTCATGAGTTTGCGAGCAGGTCCTTCTCCAAGTGAACCTTGAGATGTGGTCACAGCCCTGGCTGACACCTTGATTGCAGCCTTGTGAAACACCACAGAAGCAACCAGTGCTTCATGGAGTTAGTTGTGCCCACAAGCCTGACCCACAGAAACTGTAAGATAAAATGAGAAGTGTTTCAAGCTGTAAATTTGTGATAATTTGTTATACAGCAGTAGCTAAGTAATACTATACATATTTAGGCCTCTTCTCTAATTGTATTTTCCCAGCAAATTAGTAAACTTGTGTTCTGATTTATGTTCTAAGCCATTTCTTATTTAGTATAAATAAGCTAGGCCATTCAAGGAAGCCCATCTCTGGACATTAGCGGATTTCAATCTGTCCTACATAACTGCAGATAAATCCCTTATCTGTGGTTCTTTCATGATGGAGGAGGGAATTTCGATCTTTTCTCCTTATGTATCTTCTATGATGAACTTCTAATTCCAGATATATATGTTATTATGTCAATAAAATGTTATCATTGGTGGAAAATATACAAAATATTCAGGAAGGAATTTCATCATTGTTTGTGACATATAATAATAGAAATCCAAGTACCCATCTATGAATATAGTACTATTACATAAAGAGGAGGGTGGTGTCATGTATATTTGGTTATATATTATATTAGAGTGAATGTAGGCTTCTATAAAAGAGAGACTCAATGATACAGTTATTCAACATATAGGTTTATTCTTGATGTGGCCCAGGTTGACAGGGAAGTGCATCTCCCCTTCTTCATTCATGCACTCAGTTTCCTTTCTCATCTTTTCTTGGCCCTCCCTCATGCTTTCATATTCAACATGTGATCAATATGTTAACGTCATTGGCATCATAGGGGAGCTTGTTAGAAATGCAGAATTCTGGTCTCTACCCAGAAATCCTAAACCATATTTGAATTTTAGCACCAGGTTATTCAAATATACACCACCATTTGTAAAATATTGCAAAGGAACCCTCTTAACTACAATAGTGACATTGCTAGCCTGGGTTCAGGTGACAAAAAGGAGAAGTAAACTCTGATAAGTACACATTAGATTTCAGTCTGGAACTGACATATATTCTTCTGTCTACAGCCAATTTACAAAAACTTAGTCACAAAATGCATCTAGTTGCGCAAGGGGCCTAGAGGTTTTTGTTAAAAATGCCCTGTGTTTAGTTCACATTAGTGAGCCCATACGGTATTTGTCCTTTTGTATTGGCTTATTTCATAGAACATAATGTTCTCAAGGTTCATCCATGTTATCATATGTGTCCTAATTCATTTTTCTTACAGCAGCATAGTATTCTATCCTATGTATGTACCGCATTTTGTTTATCCACTCATCAGTTAATGGACACTTGGGTTGTTTCCTGTGATGAAAGTGAGAGCAGCTGAGTGTACATTTTGGATAGACTGTACAAGACATGGGACTGTATAACACAGTAAAACATGTGGTAGAAGATTAACTGTGTGGTTAACAGTACAAATATGAAAGTATTCTCATGAACTATACCAAATGTACAATGCTAATACATGGTGTTAACAATAAGGAGTGTATGGAAAAAAAGTATACCAGATGCACATGATGGATCATACTTAGTGGTAATGGTCTGATGATGTCCTTTAATAATTTGTAACAAATGTTCCACAACAATGTAAAGTGCTGGTGGAAAGGTGATGCATGGTAATTCTGCACATTATGCATGATTGTCTTGTAAGTTCACAAATTTTCTTATAAAAATACATATATAAAAAATGCCTTTGGAGGTTCTTGGTGACAGAGGCTTGTGTCAGAGCCTGCTGACAGTCGATTACCAGGTGTCTTTTGAGGGTTTTTCCCATTAAGGATATACTTTTGCATTGACCGTCAAGTCTCACAACATTGAATTTGAAGGCCATGAACCCTTGTAAACCTCTGTTATACTGCTTAGGAGAAGCGTGCATTTTCATGGATATCTAGCAGTCTCCGGCATAGGTACCTGGCACCAGAATTCACACAGAAGCATTTTTTACTAAAAATTCTGTTAAACTTGATAAGTATTTATTTACTCCCTTATTAGGTATCAAGTAATATTCTAGTTAGCCTTAAAAAAATAAATTCCCTGTAATCAGAGCTCCCATTCTATTGTATTATTCTATTTCAAAATTTTCAGTGGTTTATCCATGATTAGTGTGAGTTCCTAGAATTTGTAGAAATTAAGTATGTTTCTAAAAACGTACTTCTGGATATTGTTTTTTTAAATGATGTTTTATGTTTTACTTCTAACTCTCCTACACCTCTGAACAGGCCCCTTTTCATTACTTTTTTTAAAAATATAATTTTTCTTTTTTTTAATACTTAGATTATAAAAATGTTACATAAAAAATGTAGGGGATTCCCAAACACCCCACTCCCTACCCCTCCCACACTTTCCCACATTAACATCTCTCATTAGTGTGGGACATTTGTTACAATTGATGAATACATATTGAAGTATTGCCACTAAGTGTGGATTTTAATTTAAATTTATAGTTCAATCTCCCTCCCACACTATTTTGTGAGTTATGACAAGATATATAATGGTGGCCACCAGAGATTCTGAGGGGAGGGAGAGGGAGAAGTAAGTGTAATATGGAAGCATTTTGGGGATATTGGAATTGTCTTAAATGACATTGCAATGACAGATACAGGCCCTTTTCATTCATATTTACATAAAGCATGAAGGATACAAAAGATTTTGGAGAATATTATTCCCATGACTAAATTCCAACTATAGTGCTACAAGGTTTTTTTTCTCTTTTACTAGTTTTCTTATGAAAATAGTTGTTTTATGATCCAAGACTCAAGGCCATTCCTTGCCCCTTTTGATGAGTTATGTTGCTGGTGTGGCGGTCTGCACATCACTGTTGAGTGGTGTCAGCAGGAGATTGTCATGGAACATGAAAGTGTGGGGTCTGGACCTGAAAACTCCATGAGTGTTCTCTGCCAAACTCTGCTTCCCAGTTTAGCATGAAGTGTGCAAAACTGAACAACCTTAATTTGCCTTCTTTACTTCAAGATATATTACATGATCAAGTGAACAAAAAGATGTTAAAGGAAAAATGAGCGAAGGATGTAATTCAGGGTTACATCACTTAATTGAATGTGTGTGTGTGTGTGTGTGTGTGTGTAGTTGAACCGTGGAATTCCAATAGAATGAGAAGTTATTTGACTGTGAACTCTGGGAAGGTTTTCTGAGGAGATGATGTGTTAACTGGGTACTGTCTCCACAGGGTGAAACAGAGTGTGGAAGTTTTAACAGAGGAGAGGGCTTTCAGCTGCTCTGAAATGTGAAAAAAAAAACAGGAAATGAGCCTGTCTATGTGTATTTATGAGTGACATCTACATTTGCAAAAACACTAGGAGGAAAAGTGGAAAGGAAGATGCTGTCACAGGGTTAGAGTAGTTGAAATCCAAATGAGTATCTCACCTATTGAATTTTAAAACTCAAGTAACCAATTTTTCATGACATCATATTTTTTCAAATGCCCACTTTTCCTTTCAAGGCTCAGCATGTGGGTTAAAAACAGAGAGGAGGAAAGAATGAGAAGAGGAAATCGCTGAATTTGGACTCCTCAACAAAGACCCGTAGATACCGACTTTAAAGAATTACAGAATTACTGTTTTGTGATATTGGCATAGATGATTTGTGAATTTCTGGTATGTCTCAGTTAAAATTTCTCTCAATGAAAACTCATAATTATTTCACATGTAGTAGTATTTTTCTTTCACTAAATTGAGACATTTTTTAAAAATTCAATGAGTACTAAAAATTGTGTGAAAGGAATTATGATATTGTATGTTTGAGAAACACAAAAATGATACTGTCAAGGAGAGACAAGATATTTTTCTTGAGAATACTGCCTTCTAAAATAGTGATACTGAGGAGTAGATGTAACCTAAATTGTCAAGATAAAGAGACTAGCAGTTTTGGACTCTGAACATTTTGGAGTACCCCAGCAGAGATTTGGAAGCACTCTTCTGATACTTCATTAAGGAATAAAGCAGCTAACCCTATTAAAAATCATGGGCTATAGTTAATAGTAAAATTACAATTATTTTCTTTTACCAATAGTAACAAATGTACCTTGCTAATGCAAAGTGTTAATAATGGACAGGCAGGGAGAGTGTAAATATAGTTACTTTCAATATTCTCCAAGAATTTACTGTAAACTCACAACTTCTCTAATTAAAAAAAAAAAACAAGAAAAGAAGACTGGTCTGAAGACACTGATGCCTCCTATTTGTATGCATGCAGTTTCAGTCTTTAATTTTTTTTAGTGCAGAAAGTATCCACCTAGTTTCCACATGCAGGGAAGCAGCGGAAAGACTGATCTCATGGAGTTCTGATATCTTAAAGAAGTAGGCCCATGAACACAGATAATTTCAAAGTCTGTTGGACAAAATTCCTTAAAAATGGTAGGTAAAATTAAACAACTCTTAATGGTTTTTGTTTTTAGGAACTGAATAAATCTTACTAAAACCTGTTCTCATAATTCTGTACTTCACTTTTCTCCTTTGTCAATAGAACCGTGAAAATTTCATAACCTGGCTTATTTGGACTTTGGATCTGAGGATGACTTACTTTTTTTATTAAAGAAGTTTATAAAACAGCCATGAATAACACAGGATTCCCCACCACTAACACCTTGCTTTGTTTTGGAACATTTGTTAAAATTGAAAAAGAATATTCAAACATTACTAACTAGTGTCTATATCTTCCATTAGGTTAATTTTCCCAATAAATCACCCTATAAATAATAACATGTATTATTATTGTACATTAGTTATAATTCATGTAAGAATGTTTCCATATATTTCTTGTTAACCATAATACATCACAGGTTCACTGTATTATAGAGTTCCATGCCTGGTACAGCGCATATACAGTGTACACTCAGTGGCTCTCAGTTTTATCACAGAGTTGTGTTGTCAATTTTAGCATGTTTCCATTACTCCAGAAAAATCCCTTACCTTCTTATACCCCCTTATTGTTGACCTTTATAATTGCTATAGTACCATCTTTCCATTGATGCAAAAATAAAACCTGTAGTCCATAGGTTGTATTAGTTATATTTCCCATTTATCACCATATTCTTTAGACCTTGTATAAGGGGTGTACATTTGTTTTAGCTCATAGAACATTATGGTATTTCTACTATTAACTACAGTAATTATCCACCACTGAAGTCACTGTTTTAAAATCCCAAGATTATCCTCTAACTTTCTTTCCATTGACATTTATGCCCCAAGAATACCCCTTTCAGCCACATACACATTTATAGATCAGCATTGTTGGTTATGCTCACAATATTTTACTATCAACTCTATCCTTTCCTAACATTTACAATCAATCTTATTAAAAATTCTACATACATTAATCATCAGATCCATGTTCTCAACCCTCATACTATACCCTAGTAACTTATATTTAGATCTTAACACCATGAGTTCACTCATTGTATTTAGTTCATTGTAGTGAGGTCATCCAATAGTTTTTTCTTTTCTCACTGGCTTATTTCAATCAGCATAATGTCCTCAAGGTTCATCCATGTTATCACATATGTTGCAATTTTCTTTCTTCTTACAGCTGAATAGTACTCCAGCACATATATATATATATATATACACCATTTGTTGAATAGACTGACCTGAACCGGCTGGGTATACTTGAATAATTTTTCAAAAATCACTTGACAATAGATGTGAAGGTCTATTTCTGAACTCTCAATTCATTTCTGTTGGTCTATATGTCTATTTTTGTGCCAGCACGATGCTGCTTTCACCACTGGAGCTAAGTAATATAATTTAAAGTGAAGAAGTGAGCATCCTCCAACTTCATTCTTCTTTTTAAAGATATTTCTGGCTATTATGGTCAACTTATCCTTCAAAATATAATTAATCATTGGCTTTCCCATTTCTGTAAAAAAAAGATTTTGGAATTTTTACCAGGTTTGTGTTGAATCTGTAAATTGGGTAGAATTCACATTTTAACAATATTTAGTCTTTGAACCCATGAACATGAAATGTCCTTCCATTTATTTAGGTCATCTTTGATTTCTTTTAGTAATGTTTTGTGGTTTGCTGTGTATAGTCTTTTAAATCATTAGTTAAATTTATTCCTAAGTATTTGATTCTTTTTGTTGTTATTAAAAATGGAATTTTTTCCTGCCTTCCTCCTCAGATTTCTCATTACTAGTGTATAGAAACAACACTGATTTTTTAGTATTATCTTGTATGCTGCTGCTTTACTAAATACAGATATTAGATCTAGTAGCTTTGTTGTACATTATTTGATGGTACAGGATCATATCATCAGTGAATATCAAAAGTTTCACGACTTCCTTTTCAATAAGGATGCATTTTATTTCTTTTTTTGCCTAATTTCCCTAGCTATAGCCTTTACCACAATATTGAACAACAGTGGTTACAGTGGACATGCTTGTCTTGTTTGTTTGATCTGAGTGAGAAAACATTCAGTCTTTCACCACTGAGTACAATGTTTGCAGTGGATTGTTCATATATGCTCTTTATCTTGGAGAGAAAGTTTCCTTCTAACCCTATCTTTCCGTCTTTTATCAATAGAGGATGTGAGAGCACCAAATCCTAAACTACAATGGTGGGAATGTTCTTTTGCCAAATATGGCAGGTGAGGGGTACTGGTGCAGGGAATCAGGGATGGGGGTAAATGTGGGATATGGTGCACCTGGGTCATGCTTCTCTGGAATATGAAAATGTTCATCTTGTCATAGTGTGTTATCTCAGTGGATGGAGACCCAAACGATAAATAAGAAATATTGAACTTTCATCCAGGGGAGTCCTGTTAGGTTCTCGATTAGAAAGGCAAGAAACTCTTGAGAACACATGCAGTGCCTAATAAAAGGAAACAGACCAATATATCAAACCCTCAATATTAATGCATGTAACTATGAAGCTAACTATTCAAAAATTGAAACTTAATGATTACCATAGGTTCCTGGGGGGAGGGGGAGTAAGAGGGAAGAATATAATGGATGGAATATAAGGAATTTTTAGGGCATTGGAATTGTTCTGCATGATCTTGCAATGATGGATACAAGACATTACAAATTTTGTCAAAACCTGTAAAATTTTATGCTGCGAAATGTAAGCCATAATGTAAATCATTGGCCATAGTTGGTAGCAATGCTTCAATATTTGTACATCAATTGTAATAAATGTACCATACTCATGTAAGATGTTATCAATAGGAGAAAATGTGTGAGAAGGGGAGGGGCTGGGATATAGGGGAATCCCTTATATTTTCTGCGTGACTTTTCTGTAACCTAAAGCTTCCTTGAAAATAAAGTGAAAAAAAAATAGTACACTGGAGGATCATATAGAAGAAATTGCCATTGTATATAAAAGGAAGACATGATGAAAAAAAACCTTTATTTTTATTTTTATTTTATTTGTTTTAAAATTATTTTATTTTTAAATTATTTTTATTCATTGATATTTGGCTACGTTTTTGGTGAGATTTTGGATTGCAGAAGGGTCACAACTGTGGTGAGGAAGATCACTTGTGTGGGGTTTCAGTGGTGGAGTGAGGTGTAGGGAGGGGTGACCTGGAGTATGCCTTTTTGCAGTATGAATATGTTCAAGTGTTCATGGGGTTTTGTCTTGTGGATGGAAACCCACACAATTACCCAAAGAATATTGAATTCCCATCCTGGAAATTCCTGCTATATTTTCTAACAGAATGACAAGAATCCCTTGAGTACATGGACTGCTTAGCAAAGGAGGAGAGACTAATGCACCAGGCCCTTGACATTGATGGTTGTACTTATGAACCTTGTTCTTATGAAATTGAAACTTAGATTAGTATTATGTATTGCCTAAGAGTTACCTCCTGAAAACCTCCTTGGTACTCAAATGTGGTCTTTCTCTAAGCCAAACTCAGCATATAAACCATTACCTTCCCTCTGGTGTGGGACATGACTTGCAGGAATGAGCCTCCCTGAAACCGAGGGATTATTACTAAGCACCAACTAGCAATACGTCTAGAAAAACAACTTGACCAAAAGTGGGGAATGTTAAAAACAACCCCCTACTGACCTAGCCCAGTCAACGCCCTAATCATAACCCAATCATGCCCAGATTAAGAGATCAGTTTACAAGCATGATTCAATTTATATTTTTGGAATTCATAATTACATAAAACTGCAAAACCATTACAGATAGGTTCAAACTTTAGCTGTTCTTAATATTGGAATCTAGCCAAATTTGCTAATCAACATCTATAGTCACTGCCCAGCCATCTTTTCATCCTGATTTTGGGAAATGGAGTCTTCAATCCCAGCCAGGGAGTGTTTCCTGAAATGGCCTGCCCCACCCATAGGTCCTGGCTTTGGCAGTGTGGTGGGATCTACTCACAAACCTTCATTGTAGTTGGCCAGTCTTTTCTACCATTCATCCCTGGATACATTGTTCTTCTGCTTTCCAGAGGCCCTGAGGGGATTTAAATAGCCGCCCTTAGAGCTCCTACTCTGCCTCCATCAGACTGCTTTTCAGGACTAGTTACTTTCCCAAGCTTTTTCACCTCGACTCTTAAGTACAGTTATACTAAAGTTTTCATGTTGATGTTCTCTCTATTTTCCTGATATGGGATGTGCCATGTTCTTTCCATAAACCTTTGATTCATTTTTGTCATCCTAAATGCAGTCATTCCTCTGCTTGTCAGATCTCTGGATCCCAAACTTTTCACAGCCAAAGATCTATTTTATTTTTACTTTCCTCCTAACATGACCTTTTGTATTTAGGCTGTTAAACTTTTTTGTTCATTTATATGTTTTTTTTTAATTTATTAAAGATGTTTATAACTGTCTATTGAAGCCTCTTATCATTGTAGATAACCCATGTCAATTTTAGTGCTGATATAACAGCAACCAGTCAGGGACTCAATGTTTCAAACCAGATGTTCAGTTTATTATGAATAAATGGGTAATTTAAATGAATATTTTTCACAACTTGAAAAAACTCTTGGAAACACAGAAGTAATTTCTCATTTCAGGTACAAGGTACCTGCATTTTACATATATTTTACACACATTGCATATTTAATTATATAGCAATCCTTAAAGGGTACTTGTTTTATAATTTCTGTGTTCAGGTGAAAAAACGTGTAATTTAACGTGCTTGTTAAATTACACAACAGTTATGGGCAGTAGGGTGGGGTTTAACTCTATGCAATGTGGCTTAAACTCTAGGTATTGATCATTGTACTAACACATTTGCAAAATGAAGTTTTTGAACACTTGCCTCTCAGAGAACCTGTTTTCAAACCAGATGTTCTCTAGTAAAAGTTGTAGCCCATCTTTTACAGAATTTTGAATTCTTCACTGAGCAATCTGTATATTAGGAATTTTTATTCCTTTCTCTAAAGATTATTTATGCTCTTCTGCTACCTCTCACATGGTACCATACATATATAATGATTTAATTTACATTTGTCATAAAACTCATATGAAGATGTGAAAAACAGATGGACATTTCCCATGCCTCATAATAACTCAGTTTAATTTTGATTCAAATATGAAATAAAAAATAATTATAGGAATATATGAGAAAATTATAAGTATAATTTTTTATATTTCTAAATAATTGAATAATTACAATGAGAAATTTGCCTAACTGGAAGATATAAAAAAGAAAAAAAAATAACAGAAGAAAAGAAATAAAAATACATAGAAATAGCAAATTTTAATAGTGGTAAAAGAACAGGAAGCTGAGACTTATATACTATTTAATATTAAACAGAATTTTTAAAAATGTAATCACATAGTACCAATGATTATGTCTAATAAACAATATCACAGCTAGTAAATAGTTAAGCTCAGATTTGAACCCAGACCACCTGGTCCTAGTAGCTGAATTCTTACTAAGATATGCAATAATTAAGTTGTTAGACTAATGCTTATCCTACGTAAATTAACAAGATTCAAAAGGATGAACAGACAAATGAGTCTCAGAAACATATATATTTAGAAAACATATGCATAAAATTTAAATTATGTTGGTAATGCAATTTATTGAAAATGATGAAAATATAATTTTATCCATACTAACAAAGAGAGATACTAAGAATAATGAAGATATATTATTTATATGCATATCATTTTGTTTTCTGCAATCATCAACACCAAAATATTGGCCTTGCTAGTATAGAAGAAGACATACAGAACCACACATATGCAAATATAATTACAGAAAATTTCTGGAAGGATTTCAATAAATAAAAGAATTATATGTGTAGAGAAGGATTATTGGTTCAAATAATTGGGAGAAAGATTTTTATTTTACTTCTCTCATTTTGCTTATCTTGAATATTTATTAATAATCAGTAATATTCTGTAATAAAATATAGTTAAAGTTCCAACAATATAGAAAAATAAGTTTATGCATATTTATACATAACAATGAAATCCTAGTACTTGAAAAATATTGCACATTGAAAATTATTGTAAAGTTGTTTATAGAATTTTTATTTATGTGAGTGAAAATTGGAGACATCATAAATGTCTCAACGGACAAATTGTCAAATATATGCTTTTATAAAAAATAATGCTTTTGCACAATCTTAAATTGATAATTATAGGCAGAATCAAGATGGTAGAGTAGGGAGCAGCATGGTGCACTTGTACTCCAGAAGAGGCAAGAAGACTGGCAGGCTTACTGGGCATAGTGAAAGCTGAAGGGGTGCAGGGATAGTGGTG
>PVKH010034856.1:0-11810 GCA_004027955.1 Chaetophractus vellerosus | reverse complement strand
CAAAGCTGGCATTCAAAAATAAGGGAGAGTTCAAATTATTCACAGATAAACAGAAATTGAGAGAGTTTATTCTTCAAGAAATACTAAAGGGAATTCTGCAGGTTGAAAAGAAAAAACAGGAGAGGGTTGGAGGAGAGTGTAAAAAGAAATATTACTAGTAAAAGTAACTAAAAGATTAAGAAGAGCAATAAAAACAAATTTATGACATATATAAACCTAAAGAAGAAATGGCTAATGTAAGTACTACCTTGACAGTAACAACATTGAATGTTAATGGATTACACGTTCCAATCAAAAGACACAGACTGGCAGAGTGGATAAGGAAATACAACTCATCTATATGTGGTCTACAAGAAACTCACCTTAGACCCAGGGATCCAAGGAGGTTGCAAGTGAAAGGTTGGAAAACGGTTTTACATGCAAACAATAAGCAAAAAGGGTGGGAGTAGCTATAATAATGTCCATTCTGTTAAGATGTGGTTATATTTTTAGATTATGAATTAAATGTACACATATATGTTGATTTATTATTTTTATTATATTAGGATATTGAGGGTGAATACATCCATTTAATTTCTATGTGTAGCTAATTTGTTTTTACCATGTATTAACTAATTACTTAATTAATGAAATTATTCACCTTACAGAAATTGATAGACATTGGCAAGGGCATATAGCCAACACAACTAGAAACTTAAAACCTCAGAAGAGCTTCACCACATATATACTACAGATTTTTAATTTTTACTTTATTTCATTCAAAAATCAATTGAGACACAAATGCTTCTAATGAGAAGGGAAAGGATCATGCTCCACATATCCCCATCCCAAATTCACACACCATATGTATCTATTTTTTTAGACAAATCAACTTTATTGATACATCTTAATAAAACATAAATCCATCCAGGTGTACAACAAATGGTATTCGGTATAATCACATAGATCACATAGTTGTGCACTAATCATTTCAATCATTTTTAGAGCATTTTCATTATTCCAGTAATAATAATAATAAACAAAAACCAAACAAACAAATAAACAAAACCTATCACCTCGCAATCTCTCTATGCTTCCCCTGCCACACATAGCTGCTATCCTGTTTCCTTCTCTCTAGTATATTTGTATTTACATTTTGTAAAAAGAGTCATATATGCAATATTACCCATATTTGTATTTTACATGAGGTTTCACTGTGTTATAGTCCCATGTTACATTTTTTAGCTTTCCTTCTAGTAATATACCTGACCTTAAACTTTCCCATTCAACCACTGTCATACACATATGATAGCTCTGCTAGTCACAAATACCATGATGTGCTCTCACCATTTCAATTCATTTCCAAAGATGTGCAAACAACCTTTTAACCAATTCTGCACAGATTAACCAGATGCATCTATTTTTAATGTATTTGCATTTTTTGGTGAGGGTTTGATTATCCTGATGAATTTTAAATATATCTAAATAATATTACTTACAAATTTTATACAATGCATTTTGCTATCATGATAGAGGAAAATTTAGTTTACTTCAATCCCAAATCTCCCCTTCTCCAGTACTATAATAATGCAAATACTAATAATTTCCATACTCCAGCAATATTCATAAACCTTTATTTCTTTTGACATCATGCATAAAATCTACCATTAGAGGATATGAGAATCCTCATCCTTCCCTCCTCCACTTCTGACAACCATCTCATCGCTTACTTTGTCAGCTATATCTTCACTTTTATGTTTTCTGCCATGTTTTCAGAATTATCAAGTAAATTTTGTTCAATTCAGAGACAGAATTTATTGTGAGACTGTATTTTATCCCATAATCATTCAATTTTACAATCTTTATGTCATTCAATGGATAATGATTCAAGTATTGGGTTCAGATGGATTACCAAGTTTCATCACTACTGCAGCTACTCCAGACTTTTTCCATTCTCTTTCAAACCAGTCAGTTTACAAATTCCACTTTTTTTCCCCCACAGTCTTTTCTTCCACGGTATTCTATCCTTCTGATCAAATTCAGATAAATTGTTCTCCAGGATTCCTACAAAATGTTTTTCAGGTAATTACCCTCAATTTTCTGCTTTGTTGGTTCCAGTGTATTGAAGCTAGTATAGTATATATTTTTTTCTCTTTTTTGATATATCTTCAAATTTTACTGAAATACATTTTCAAGTAAGCTTTAAGAAACTGCACTTGGATGTACTTTTTCTGAGTCTTTCAATTCATGAAATGTCTATCCTATTTTCATACGTACTTTGAATTCTAGGTTGGAATATATTCCTTAGTTAAAGAATAATTTCTGTCAACATGTAAAAGTTTCTAACATCCAGCATTTTGATTCAAGATTAGACTGTTATATAATTGTTAATTTGTAATGACCATTTAGAAATTTGCATACATTGTTTGTGTGTATGTACCTGTGCAGTATGCTTTTGTCTTTATTGTTCTCAGTTTTAACAATAATATGCCTAGGTAGTAAACTGTGGTACAGTTTTTAATATATTGTGTTGGGAATATTTGTGTCATACATACATATATATGTAGTTTTTCTGAAATGTTTTAGAGTAAATTGAAAGAATGATGTCTCTTTATCCCTAAATATTTCATTAAGAAATTACTTTCTTAAGTAACCAGAAATGCCACCATATTATGATAATAGAAATAAAAGTCAGAGATGAGTATTGGACATTTTTTAATTTCCCAAAGTCAGTGATGGTTGTTAAAAATATAAACCGAAAAAATAATCTAGAAAATTGAGTAAAAACAGAAAAATCTGGATGATAAAAAGAGATACAGAAGATCAATTATAGTATAAAATCAACTAAGAAGGAGAATAAAGAAAACATAGAATAAAAGAAATTATCTAAGAAGCCAAAGAAAATTGCACAGAACTAAGTATTTAATTTGAAAGGGCCTATTAAGTTTTCATCACAATGTACAATGATTAAAATTAGGAAATTTAATATTGATGCAATGTAGTCTATGAACCTTATTCAGTATTTGTAAATTGTTCCAGTAATGTCCTTTTTAGTTTTACTCCAGTCCAGGATGAAATTAATTTTAAAAAACTGCATTCATTTACCTTAATAGGTTATTTTATGCTGGATCATTTATCCAAGCTCATTTTTAATTTATGAATTTGATGTTTTTGAAATTTAGACACTAGTTATTTTGTAAAATCTTCCTCAATTTTTATTAAACTGTCACTTTTGCTGAATGTGAAGAATAATTGATTTGAGGTTGGCAAAAGTGAAAGCAAGAAACTCAATTTTAGTAATTTAATGAAAGCTAATGATTGCCTGAATGAGGAAAATGAAAGTAGGAATGGAGAAGAAAAGGCATAGTCAAGAAAAAAAAACTGTGGAAATGAAATGATGTCACAAGTGTAGGAATGAGAGCAAGAGAATGACCAAAAATTTCCTGAAAGACATCAAGTGGATGGTAGATAGTCAGTGGAGGAGGAGGAGGTCAGGGCAAGCTGTGACTGAAGTGAAGTTGCCAATTGGACAAACAATTTCTTTATTTCCAAGAAATGATCTGAGGCAAAAAGGGAATTACGGAGATTTCACCAGACAGAGTTCTCAGTTAAACCTATGAGAATTGATGGGACCATGTAGGGATAGAATACAAGAAGAAAATAAAAAGAGTGCTGAATATTACCCCAAGAAACATTAATATTTGTAATATAATTTTCTTTGAAATATTGTGTCCACACAGTTTTGAGGCCCTGGTTAAAAGCATGCCAGTTCCTTTTTTTAAAACTATATATATTTTTATTTTTAAGGAAGTTTTAGATTACATAAATGTTACATCAAAAATATAGGAGATTCCCATACATGCCACTCCTCCCCTTCCCACACTTTCCCACATTAACATCTTTCCTTAGTGTGGTACATTTGTTATGATTGATGAATACATATTGAAGCATTGTGCTAGCCAACGACTATAGTTTACATTATATTTTACACTTTGCCCCACACAATTGTATAGGTTTTGTTAAAATGTATAATGGCCTGTATCTGTCATTGCAATGTCATGCAGGACAATTCCAATGTCCCCAAAATGCCCCAATGTTGCACCTATTCTTCCCTCTCCCTCCCCTGAGAACCTCTGGTGGCCACTGTCTTTATATCAATGATATAAGTTCTTCCATTGTTAGAATAATAATAAGTCTAAAGTAGAATAATAATAGTCTATAGTTGCTTTCCCCTCTTATGTTTGTAAGTTTGGGACAGTGATACCCACTCTATCTTTGATTGAAAGGGGGCTTGGATCCATGGAGCAAATGGATGGAACTGTATTGCTTGCAGTTGCAGACATTCTCTGCCTGGAACAGAAGCCTATAAATTCTCCTTCTTAAACAGATTATGTCTATATCCCAACACCTATCCTATGGTGCTTTCATACTCCAGGGTCACTACACACCTACCTAATCATCCCAAGGCCAGGTAACAGAAAATTAAGGATGACCCTTATGTCCAGGACTGTACAATTACTCAAATTAGCCAGTCCACAGGTAACCTGGCAAACCTAACTATTCTCACTTGTTTTCAGTTTAGGGCTGTCTCTTACAGTTCCATCTTGCTGTTATTCTCTTCCCAAGTACAATCCCATGTGGCTTGCTTGACACCCTCCTCTTGTTTGCAGCTATAAGTAATAAAAACTTCTGCTTATCACCTATCTGAGCATCTTTTTCCTATGTCTACCATTCTAAGAATATAAAAGCATACCTAATCTCTTATAAGTATAGAACAGTATTGAAGACCAGTGGAAGAGAAAGTGCTGAAACAAACAAACAAACAAACAGGCTGCCAAAAATGAGCCATAGAAATAGAATGAAAACATAATGAGAAAGGTAAAATAATGGAACAATTTATTTATGTGCTGCTCATAATAATCCAATGGAAAAGGAGAGATCAGTGCATGTGTAGAAAAGTAAGAAAATTGAAGTGCTGAGATCTGTAAAAAGATTACAGGGTCTAGCCATTCACAAGAGAAATGCTTCCTCCATTGCAATATAAACATTGGGAAAAAATGTTTACTGAAATTGTTAGTTTCTTTGTGAAATTGGTGATTAGAAAATGAGAATGGTCCCATATCATGACTTTTCTTTCTCATTTAAATGGAAGGCTCAAACAGTAAGTGAATGACTTTTAAAGATGAGGATAACAAAGATTTCAGAAATGAGGAAAATCTATAATTATGCATCACAAGAATTAAAAAGAGAATCTACTACAGCACAGTGGAAGAGTGTTAGGCAGTTCTGAGGATTGATAGGAAGAGTTTGGAGAGAAATTCCCTGATGTTGGTTGCAGAATTTTCTATGATTTTTACCTTCTTTGTTGCAGACCAACCTAAGGAAGATGGAAAAGTTCAACCTGAATTAGTTGACAGTTCAGTATGAAAGAAGGTCAAGGAGTTTGGGCTACTAGCATTGGAGTGGTTAAAATGATAAACCATAGTGCCCAGGTTAGATAAATAGGGAAGTAAATCCAAAATATGTAAATGGATGATGGTGATGGAAAGTAAGAATGTGGCTGAATCAGTGAATTGGAGGTCATGGAGAAGTAGGAATAATTACAGGCCTTGGGAAAGTTTGTGAGCCAAGAGCTCACATCTTCTTTAAATAATGGGGAATGGTAGGAAATCTGTGCCTGACAGTAATGAGGTGGAGAGGAGGCAAAGCCAAGTGGCATGCATTTCATGTTCACCACCAAACTCCTACCCTCTAGTCCTTCAGTTTGAGTTTAAAAATGTTCAGTTAATGTCAAAGAAGTTTGAGAAAGAAACCAACCCCACTTCCTGTCCTAAGATTTGTAAGGTTTTGATGTATGTCAACATTTGCTGAGAGAGTTTGAAAGGAAACTTATATAAGCAAGTATATTTCTGTTGTATTCATATTTTAATAGCTTAAAATAAACCACTAAAAGTAAATACAGAAGAGTAGAAATTATGGGGAAAAGATAGATGTTTGCCTATTAAAATAATTACTTCTGTACAACCAACACTAAAACAGAATTTATTTATTTTTTAATATTTATTTTTTTATTTTTTAAAGATACTTAGCTTACATAAATGTTACACAAAAAATATAGGGATTCCCATATGCCCGACTCTCCACACTTCCCACACCCTCCCACATAAACAACATCCTTCATTAGTGTGGCACATTCATTGCAATTAATAAACGCGTCCTGGGGCATTGTCACTGAGCAGGGACCATAGTTCACATTGTAGTAAAACAGAATTTAAACATGCTTGTAAAAAAAACACACAAGTAAGAGCAGCATGAAATATATTATGGTCTAAGAATTAATACATTTAATATACAAAGAGCTTGTAATACAAAATTTTCTCCATTAAATATAGTCACAATGTATGACCTTTAGGATAAAAATGAAAATAAAATATAAATAGAAACAACATTGAAATATAAATTTTTTTCTCCAAAAAGATTTGGACAGAAAGAGAGAATAATTCAATTAATTACTGTTATAATTTAAATTGGTTCAACTTTCTAAAGGGTAATTTGACAATGCCTATCCAAATAATAATATTCATAGACATTAAGCTAAGAATTCCACTTGAAAGATGTTTCATTAATGAGATAATTGTTCAAGTTAAAACAGACAAAATCAGAAAATGCTTGTAAAATGTGTGGCAATATTACCTGCATAATAATGCACTAAACATACTAAATCCAATATTCTAAATATTTTGCTTGTTTTGTTTCTTGCCTATTTTATTTCTACCTCCAGTAGAATGCAAGCTCCATGACTGTAGAATTTTGTCTCTTTTGTTCACTGCCGTATCCCTGCTTCTGAAACCCTTCAAAGGCTTCCCATCTCCTTCAGTATAAAAGCCAAATTCCATGCCATCTTTGGGGTAGTGCCCCACAATATGTGGCTCTTGGTACTTCTCTGATATCATTCCTTTCTGTGCCAACCATACTGGATTCCCTGCTGTCCCTTAAGTATACCAGGTTCTGCCCCTTTCCTACATATTAAATGTTCATATGTCTTCTCTCATATCCTCTTTTTAATTCACTCCTCACTTTCTTCAAGTTTTTGATCACATGTCACATTTTTATTGAAATTTCCCTTATTGATCACCTTTTGTAAAATTTCAACCAATTGCCATTTTCCTGTTTTATTTCTCTTTGTAGAATTGCTGTCTTTATAATATGCATAACAATATATTTGTTAGCTATTTGTCTTCTCCCTGGTCCCCTTTAGGAAGGAGGTGGGCCAGATTTTTCATGCATTTTTTTTACAATTCTATCACCAGCATCAGATCAGTGTCTGCTACATAAGGATGCTAAAAAAAACTGTGTATTGAATTAGCAATGCCTGCAAATATTTAGTGATCAATAAGTATTTGTTGTATTAATTAATGAAGGTAAGAATGGTGAAAAGGCCATTCCTCACAAATTTACAATGTTGCATTCAATTGGGCATCCAATTAAAAAAGGAATAAGTAAAGATATTATACTTAATTTTTTTCTGAAAAAAAAGTATAGAGATATGAAGTATAATAATTTGTTGCGAATGCATATATGCTACCAAATTGTAAAGTCCTTTAAAATTGTTTTTGGATTTATGTACTAAGAAGCAGTGTATGAACTTAAATCATTTATTATTACTACATTTATTTGTTGCTCTAATTTCAACAGATTTGTAAATATTAAAAATGAAAAATTAAGACATTTTTAAATATCCAGAAATTTGTGACTCCTTCAAATTATTTAATGAAACATCTATAATATTCTGTGTTCATTTACTCTAATTCCAAATACATGTGAATCATTACTTTAAATATCATTTTACCAATATTCTCTTGAATGTGGTAATTTTATTCTTAATTTTATGTATATGAATTGTTGGAATAAAATTTAGAAGTGGAAGACCAAAGAAGTCCTAGAATGATCTGAAAGTCATATTAAAATGAATCATTGGTTTTTAGAATTGGAAAATACATTAAATATAAGTTATTACAACTTTGGAAAATAAGGAACCCAAACTACGTGGTCTAGAGAAAATGCTAAAATACACTATACAAATATTTATAAAGACAGGAAATTTTGCCAATTATACTGTGTAGGTCATGTGGGAAAAAAACAAAAGTAAATGTTAATATGAGACATTATGATTTAGTAATAAAGAAGACAAAATGTGCTATATTGTTCAATAGCAGCTTGTTCAGAAAGATTTGAATGACAGAAACAAAAGCCAGTCTCAAGCTTGGATATATTCTCACAAAAACCCATAGATAAGTAGTATAATTGCAGAATATGCCCAGTTATGATTTTTCTATCATTGGAGTATTTGATTGGCTTTATTACTTATTTCAACTTTTAGGGTAATAGTTGAGGACAAAAATCGAAATTACTTTATTTTCCAGCATATATAAATAATGGAATCTCAACATTCATTGTATCAGAATACGTCAATAAAGTTATAAATAGAATAAAATCGACAGAAATTGGAACATATTATTAACCTAGTATGTTACTCATCTACTAATGATCATATTTTGGATTTTCATTTGTAAATATTCAATTTGTGTTAATAAATTCTCTGCATTATCCTTATTTCATTGCCAAGGGCCTTTTAATTTTTCCTGGGAAAAATAAGTTTTAATGTTCAAATTCAATATATGTCTATTATAGTTCTTATATTAATATATTGGTGTTACATTTTATTTGGGAGGAAGGGACAAGGTATGCTCAGTATGTTCCCAAGTGATAAACTTCTTAAGGCAGGAACACAGGTATTCAGCATCTAGTAATAAGTAAATAATATAATAAACTTTAAATTTTACATGCACTGATTGAAATAATAACTAGAAAGTAGAATAACAACATATCTTTCACACATGATAGAGATAAAAGCAAAACATGACAGAGTACTACACATAAATTTGTAAATTAATGAAATGTTATATATGCTAGAGTTATTGAAAGTAAGCAAAATTATCCATATAGGAGTGTGGGCTTTATTTGAAACACTCTTTTAATCCATCCATAAGGTTATTTAATGAAGCCTCCAACTTTTGTCTCCTTTACTTCTTGAACTCTTTCTCTTGCCAATTCATGGGAAAGTCTTAACACTATTTAAGAATTGCCTAAAACATTGTACCTTCCATAGGTACAGATGGATGCTCACAGAGTGTTATAATAAGGCAATTTGACTTGAAAGTTCTTGTCAGCCCTTAAGTCAGGATATAATCTCAAGGGACCTTGAGGACAAAGAGTTTAAATGGGCTTTAAAAAGCTGAAGGCATAAAAGCATACACACATACACACACACAATCACTTCTTTTTGACCTTAGAAAAATCTCTGGAGTTTGCATAATGAAGTCTATTATACAATGAACAGCAGTTAAAAGGGCACTTATGATCCCAAGTGGCTTCTTTTGTAAAGGGGATTCTATTGTTCTATATTAGGTTCACTTCTGTAGAATTTCTATGCATAAAATTGAAAAAGCATTTTTATTTTGACTTCAAATATAGTATAACTGAAAACTATTTTAAAAAGGAGAAATTGATTATGTAAAGAATGGTAACTAGTAAACACTCTGGTTGTCTTCTATTTAACCAGAAATTTGATTAGCATGGTTAAATGTCAGGCTTTGTTTTGCAGATCGCCGCCTATTGGATTTATAATAAATGGGATGTCATTTTCTATATTCAGTCAGGAAATCACCTATCCTTTAATGGTATTGCTTTGTTCCTAGGGAGTATCTTTGTCTGGGTTCCCTAGATAATAGAGCTTGAGACAAAACTTAGTGTTTATGCTTTATTGTGTGATTAAATTCCAGGGCAGGTGAAAGGAAAATAAAAGAGGTGAGGCAGATAAAGCTGATAAAGGTGAAGATAAAGCTGATAAAAGTGATAAAGATAAAGGTGAAGCAGATAAAGCAGATAAAGCAAATACAAAGTGATACTTTTCTGTGTTGTTATTGCAGTGGCAGGCTGGTTTGAAAGATGTAATTGATAAGTCATCTCCTTCCTCTACCTTGTATTCATACACCTTCATTCTTAACCAGTAACTTGGCTGAGTTGTTTTGCTTGCTTTGCAGGTTGACCCAGACCTTTATCCATGAGTGGTCTTGCCTTTGTTGGATTGTGGTTACTGCAATTGCCCACTGATAGATATCATTGAGCACAGACATGCTGAGTTATGGGTCTCTGGAATCCCCTGGGTTCCAGACATATTATCCTGCCCCATTTTGTAGAAAAATCCTAGATCCATGTGGGAATCCAGGGTGGATGCCGTTACTAATAGTATACGTATCTTTATTTATCTGTTGACATGTGGAGCCCAAAGCGACCAGATGGTAATTGCAACATCCTGGTAACTAGGACCGCTAATCCAGCATAGCCTGAAGTTATGGGGATAAGAATCACAAGTGCAAAGGTGAGTTTGTGAATGACAGGGTCCTCTCCTTTGATGTTATCTCTTGGATCCTATTGGGCTCTTAGAGAAAATGCATTAGCTGTCAGCTGTTCAATGCATATATTGCATTCAAGATGGTAGAACCTCAACCCCAAAGCTGATGTCTTAGCTGACTCATATGTAGGCTGTATCATCATACCATTAGGCTGGCTGCTTCCAGAAAAGATGAGCAAAACCTGTGTCATGAACTAACTGTCACACCTTTTTGTTGATTATGCTAGTTAAAATGTTTTGGTCGTAAGCATAGATGCCCTATTCTCTCACAAGTACACACAAAATTCTTTAATATGAAACCAGTCTTCCAAATCTTCCAAATGGGGTTGTCCTTTGGTTTCTTCACATTTACATTTTTTGCACCCTTTAAAAAGACTCATTCCTCAAAACTCTCAGGACATCCCCACAAATCTATAGAAAAAAATTGCACTGCTTCATTTTTGAGAAAAATTTAATAATATATATAGATAACTTAGTGCTTTTTAAAAGAAGAAATGTAGTAGGCTTACAAAAAAATAATACAGGGTGTACTACATATACTCCCCCCTCCACACACACATGCAGTTTTCCCTCTTAACATATTATATTAGTGTTACAATTGATAAAACAATATTATTATAATTATATTATTAATTATAGTCCATAGTTTAAATTAGGGTTCTCTGTGTTGTACAGTCCCATGTTTTTTTTTAATTTTTCTCTGGTAACAGACACACAACCTAAAATTTCCCCTTTTAGCACATTCAAATATACAATTCAGCAGTATCGATTACATATCAACATATTTCTATCATTAACATCTTCCATTTAAAAAAAGCTATTTCATTACCTCAAACAGAAGCTTCTTACCAATGTTAAGTAAAATAAAATAAAATATCCACCTGCATTGGGCATTGCTGGAAGAATACCCCTTTCCAAGAAGGGCTTTTCCAGAAAACAAAAACAATTGACCTGCAGAGGTTTTCTGTGAAAATGGAATGTATATTATAGGTTTGCTGATAAGAAACACCTGCTGATAAAACTACTTTTGATGCAGTAAAGATAGCTTATCAGGTTGGACAAGCATACTACACTGTGCCCCACTTTGTAAGATGATCCTATGTAAAATTTTAACTTAATTATAAGCCAATCAGACCATTTCCTCACTTGCTTCACATTTAAACTATATGAGCTTTCCCATAGCACTCCCTTGGTGGAGGTCCCTTCTATTTTCTGAGTGGGATGTTGACAGATTCATGAATCACCCAATAAAGCGGTGAGATCCCAAGATGCATCAAAAGTTTTTCATTTATCACCAATTAAGCATATTCCCCATCTCCCCTTCCCATATATGTGTAACCACTATTCTGCTTTCTGT
>PVKH010034855.1:0-11808 GCA_004027955.1 Chaetophractus vellerosus | reverse complement strand
CATTCTCAAGGTGGTCTGCCCGCTAGGAGAGGTCCCCGGGAACCGAAGCCGGGGCCTCCCATGTGGTATGCCGATGCCCTATCCACTGGGCTATCCAGTCGGCCCCCCTTTCCTATTCTTTTTAATCCTCCTTCTCCCTGCCCTTCTGTTTTTTTCCCTCCTTTTCTTTCTCTTTCTTATTCTTCCTTTTCATTCCCAGGATTCTCTTAACAAAAAATATTCCTATAGACTGAAACAAATTTATTCAACAGTATTCCATTTTCCTTGCTATTTACTGATGATCATAGTTTCATTTATTATATTACTACCCTAATGTCTTCAGAAATTCTTGCTCTAATAAGAGCATAAGTCTTTCAAAAATTTTAATAACTATTAAGTTTTAACATGGTCAGCAAATTTAATAATGTTCAACTTCATGTAAAAAATGTTAGCAGAGCATACATTCTTTTGTTTGTCTGTGAAATTATTCTATGATGCTGCATGTAGCTGAAGATCATTTTAAAAAATATATTTGCAGAGTAATCCTTTGCATGAATTTACCTGGTTTTTGTTAGGAATTTCAGAATTGGTAGAAATTTGTTTCCAGTTTATGACTATTATTTTGAGCTGAAATTTCCAGGTTGTGATTATTAAAATTAAAGCTACTGTAAATCTTCCTACATATGTCTTTTGGTAATTTTAAGTGTCCAATCATATTGCAAACATATTTTGGAGCCAAATTATTGGTTTCTAATACAGGTGTATGTTGAGCTTTCATTGGTATTTCTGAACATTTTCCTAAAGCCATTTTACCAATTTACACCAGTGACAAATGAGTTTGGTTATCTCCAATTTATGACCAACACTTGGTATTTTCAGTCATTGTGATTTTAGCCATTGTGTTGGGTTTTTTAACATTTTCTCATTGTGGTTACAATTTGCATTTCTCTGATTACAAACAGTTTTGAGGCTTACTACATGCCTATACTATGACCATGTGAGTATCACTATTGTAAAGTTCTTGTTCAAATATTTTGCCTATTTTAAAATTGTGTTGTTTGAGTTTTTTTTAATGAGTCATAGAAATTTTCATATATTCTGTATACTGACCTTTTAATAGATATAAGGATTTCAAAAGTCTGTGGTTTAATTTCAATAAAATCTAACCTACAAACTTGTTTTATGGTATGGTTTTTTTGAATGGTATGTTTTTTTTGTTTATGAATTCTTGACTGGGTACTATTCCCTCTTTCTCTCAAATCGTTAAGGTGGTCATTTTTCCTAGCCTTGTGCATGTTTTTAATATGCTTTAACTAATCAATGTTCTGCTTAATATTTGAGGTATCCCTCTGAATATTTGAGACAACTCTTTTTTGCAGTTCTCTCCTCTCTTTAGTCTGCTATACTAACTCTAGCATCCTTAGTCTCCTCAGCTCAAGGAGTTCTCTGTTCTTAACTGGGTTTCTACTCCTTGTACTATGGCCTGGGAAATGTATCAAGACCATTTAATTTCTGGGGAGATTATAGGCTTCACCTATATTGTTTCTCTCAGGGATCACTGCCCTTTTCTTTGATGCTGAAAATTGTTCTTATATATTTTTTGTACCTTTCAATATTTTTTCATGTCATAGTTTCTACTTTTCGTCCATGAGTCAATGGAATCACCTCTTCTCACTCCCCCTACTTCACTTTGTAGCTCTCTTCGGTTTGCTTGCTTGATCACTGTCATGGTTTCCTGGCTGCTATGACAATGGGAATATAAAAACACATTTTTTTCTGGATTACTTAATTCAACCTACTACAATATTTATATATATATACTCACACACACATTATTCAAAGTTATCCTCATTTCTTCTCTTCTCTCTCTCTACTCTGAGAGATCACATCTGTACTTTAAATAGTCACTCTTAACTATTAGTTTCGTCACAAATATTGTTAACCTCGATCATCCTGAAGATAAAAATATTAACCATGATAATATTTGTTTTTGTATTAGAAATGACAGAATGGAGAAATGGTGTCACAAATTGGTGTCCTTATTAAATTCCCTGTTCCTAATACATAGAAATATTTTAGGGTTGGTGCTAAGAATACTCAAAGGAAACTAATTGATGGGAGGGAAAAAATTCAGTCATTCCCTCTTGCCTAGAATCTTCCAGCTGTTTCAGATAGTCCTTCTGAAACACTTCTTATTTTGTATTGTTGCATTTTTCCAACTAATGAATCTTATGCATAATAACCAGATAATTACTTTTCAGAAGGGTATATTGATAATATATTTTCCTTGGTTATTACCATATGTTTTTTTATTAGCTTGCCTTTAAACTTTGTGTCTTAAAAGCCTGGCACTCTATTCAGTTGTTTTTACCAAGACTTTCCTGCATGTACTCTCTGCCAAATGGACTTGACCCATTTGGCTACTGGAGCTTAGCTACTGAAAAGTACTTATTTTTAACCCCTAGCCCTAGCTCATCCTACTCTATGATGCTTGTGTTGATTAATCTTATTGTCAGCCCCATAACACCTTGAAGATACTTGCTTTATAAAGAAATATACCTATATAAATATTTAATAGAACTAAGAATAAAGGAAAAATATTTCTTACCAGGAAGTATGTCCATTTTTAGTAGGAAGAGAACTGTTTTTTTTTGAAAAGCCGCTTTGACAAACTTATCTTCCTGTGGAAATGAGTCTTCAGGATCAGGGGATAAATATACTAATATTTATGCCTCAAAGACTATGTCTTTGGTTATAATGAGGCTTTTTGGATCCCAGAAAAGCATGTCCATTCCTGTGGGTATGAAATCCATTTCTGTGGGTATGAAAATTTTATAGGGAATGGCCCAGGGTGGGTCTTAGTCATCTTAATGGAGTCTTTATAAACAAGTTGAATATGGAAAGAGGCATAGAGAAAAAGCCACAATAGCAGAAAGAAAAAGCCAAGAGAGCAAGGAGCTGAAATCACAGATCCTGGGAGAAAGGAAACCAGATGCTGAAAAAATGAAATCCAGAAGAGAAAGGAGAGACCAGCTGATGTCTCCATGTGTTGGTCTTTGGGGAAAAAGCATCACATGATGATGCCTTGATTTGGACACCTTTATGGTCTTAGAACTATAAGTTTGCCACTTAATAAATCCCAATTGTAAAAGCCAGTCTGTTTCTGGTATACTGCACCGGCAGCATTTAGCAAACTAAAACAATGCCAAACTGTTTCTTCCTGAGACTAGAAGAACATTGGTCCATTCTAGAAAAGGCTGATGCTTCATGGTAGAAGGTAAGAAAAAGAGACAAAAGCTGAAGGAACAGTAGTCTATCATAGAACTTGAAAGAATACATATAGCTAAAAGGTGTTTTTTTTAAGTTGGTTATATTGGGATGTGTCATGATAAATTACACTTGGAACATTCTGATGATATTATAAATTCCCTCTTATTATATATGTACACAAATATAGGAAATGGGTATGGTATCTGTTCAGATTCTCCTGGACCACTGTCGTTTTGAGATAATTTTTGTTGTGAAGAAATAAAAAACAGATTTCTGTTTGAGGAGATATGGGTTCTTGTCTTTATTCTGGCAAGATAGATCTGAACTGTGGTATGAACATATTCGTTTTGTCTATTGGTGGTAGAACCTATATCCATAATTGAAGGAAATGCCAAACTTTAAGAAATGGTTCACCTTAAGACTCCATTAATGCTACCATTCCTCTAGATATATAACTGCTGGCTGGAAGGTTGACCTTAAATAAGGGAAGAGTGTTAAGAATGTGATCCACCATGAATTAGAGGAATGCTAAAGGTATATTTTGTGGTGGTTTCCTCAAATTTTATTACCAATTAATGTTATTCCTTTAGAATTTAATTGGTAACTCTTGTTTCTAACTATTATTTTCAAAACATTAGTAATAGGAAGATCTAAACTTAATAGATGATAGATAGTGTTCTACTCAGGGTTCTCCTGGGAAACAGAATCAACAGGAGATATCTGTTAAAAATATAAGATTTTATAAGAGTCTCTCACGTGACCGTGGGGATGCACAAGTCCAGGTTCCACAGGCAGGCTGCAAGCCAGGGGCTCTGATGAAAGACCGATGAAGGATCCTTGATGAGTTTCTGGGAGAAGTTGGCTGTCAAATGATGAGCTGGTAAATTCTTTCTGAATGTTGAAATAAGTCCCTTCTATGGCAGTCAACTGAATGGATAAAAGCATCATCCATTCTTGATCCAATTTCGCTGATTGATGCATATGTAATCAGCCATGCATGCAGTAAACTCAATTAGCCCAGTGCTTGCTGGACCTAATACCCGGGCAAAATTACCTGGCCGAGTTGACACATTAGCCTAACCATCACAGATAGCTATTGATATGTAGGAGGATAAGTACATATAAAACATAAATATATAACATATATGTTTCAAATACATGCATGTGTGTCTCTTTGTGTGTTTATGTGTATTGAGGAACAACAAAATGGATTATAACCTCCACTAAGGGTATACAAAGTCAAGTATCCTTGTTTAACCCTCTCAGACAAAATGCACAGTAATCTATTGCAAATAATAGTTCTTTATTATTTGCAGTTTAGAAATTGTGTCAATACAGTGTAGAAATTGTAGGGACTAGTTTGTTCTTTAAATCCCTCGTCTCACTGAAATAATCTTGACTTTCACTTCTTTTATCTTGACTAAATTTATGCATTACAGCTGCCACCCAAAATCTAACAATAGATATTGTTATGTCGACTAGTTTAATTTTTTAAAAAAAATTATTATTATTTCACTGTTTGAACATACTTGCCTTTGAGCAGGGATTTTTCTCCCCTAAAGCAGCATGTGCTTCTGTGATGCATTCAAGGTCACAGTCTTTCTACCCTTGCCTGCTGCACATAGGCAGAACAATAAAACAGGTAATACTGTTACTCAATTGAGGTGCAGATCTCATTTTTGCTGAACATCTGTGCAATATGAATCCCATTTTATACCCTAAACACCAATTTTTTGGTAATATTATCGACTTTGCTTCTTTGAATTTTTATTTACATTGATATGACTCAACTGGGATATGTTGTTGTTGAGGCATGCATAATTTTTAATGACATGAAATGCAGGGAAAACCAGACCACTATTAGGAAAATGTAGATTTTAAACAATACAATTTCTAATAAAAACAATTTAGACAGGCAATAAATATTAGAGAGTAAGTTGTTTCACTATTTGGAGAATGACACTAAGGAAAAAAATTTTGGATCTTATCATGAAAGAAAATAGATAATTTTCTGTGATTACATTAGAGCTATGCCTCTTTTTCAGCATTTGGTCTCTCCCACCCAAAGATTCCGTTTCCCTGCAATGTTGATTTCTAAAATAGACAAATTAGAATTATACAAATCAAAGGCAATGAATATAAATGGTTATGAGAAGCAGCAGGCTTAGCAATATAGATGTTATTGTTCTCAGACTGATAAATACTTAAATACATTCTTTGCTTTAGAACTCCCCTATTTTTGTGCATAGACCATTTAGAGAAGCATGTAAGAGCAGAACACTTTAATTCATTTGCGTTTTCCTTGTTGATGACAAGTATGAATAACCATATTTTGAGCTGGTTCAGGGAAACATAAATGAAGTAATTAGCTGTGTCAAATTTCCAAAACATATGGTGCATTAAGCCCTAATGCCCCATATCTTGGACAGGCAACAGATTCCTAGATTGTTTATCCAAGTGTGCAAAAGTGTATGCTAATGCTTCCATCTAAAGCCATTCTGCTTATAATACTAAGTACATAAACTGAGGTTTATGGTCCATAAAAATAATTTACCTTGAACTCTTGTCCAATAATAACACTTTCTGTTTATACACACACACACATACACGTACATACAAAGAAGGAGAGCTTTGATTTTTAATATTGCACTAAACCAAGATGAAATGTCTTTTTAAATTCATTAATTCTCCTTCAAGGTAGATATTTGTGTTTAGTCAGTATTTTTTACATAGTAGATAGCAAATCAGTATTTTTTTGGTATGAGGAATGAATTGATACATTCTCTAAATACTTTGCAACCCTCTTCCAGGAGAATGAATCCATCTCCTACAGGGCTCCCATAATGCCTAACTGATAGTGGTAATTTGATATAAACCTTATTAAAATTAGACATTTTATGTCTTCCTTCATTCACAAGTTGTGAGCTCCTTACAGATGTAGACAGAATCTTCAGTAGCTAGAAGAAATTAAAAACTTGATAATTTTTTTCAAAATAAATTACCTGATCCAAATTATGTAATGGAGAGATATGAGAACCTCATAATGGATCATAAGCTAATAGTATCACTGTGCTGTATTTAATTTAGATTCTGCAGTTTGACTGAGATGTGGTAGACTTTGCCAGAGGACGACACTAAAAATAAGTATAAAATTAAAAACCAAATTCCTATGAGGAAAGCCTAATGTAATTAGTCAATTGTGTTTTAGTGGAGTTAACTGCAAATGTGTATGAGGTACTTTATAATAATCATATCTGTGAATGGGTAGTAAGCCCCTTAGAGACAGTGCCACATGTTTGCATTGTATATTTTCTTGGATCTTTGTGAGAAATAAATCAGTATTAAATAACAATTATTCAGTATACTTATTTTCATTGATCAAATTAAGTGGTTATTTGTTAGTTTTCAATTTACATTGAGCTGTAAAGCCATATATTGAGATATATTTTTGTCATTAAAATTGTGTTAATTTAAAAAGATTATCATTTACCTCTCATTAAAGCAAAGCAACATAGGTTGCAAAATTATCTTTTCTTCTTCTTTTATTCACCATGGAGGTTTCTGATTATCATTGTTCCATGAACTGCATTTTACGGCTATTCCTTAAAGGTTATTCAAAGTTTATCCAAATAGGAAAGGACACATTAGATTGTTTTTTGCAAACCAATGAATAAGATGATGAAACAAGTGACTTATTCATCAGTAGATATCCTTCTGAGAATATAGTGGCAACAACAAAAACAGTATCAAAAACAATAAAAATAAACCAGACAGGCCCTATGATTTAGCAATGAACCATTTGAAAAAGAGAAATTAAGGGATATTCTCTACAGATTTTATTTCCAAAAACTAGCAGTCAAACCCAGCTTTGGTCACTGCAATTTTTCAATATCACAGCCTATTTTACCAGGTAACATGTTGGGATTTTTGCGTAGAGATTTTTGTACATTTTATAGAGTAATAAAATATATAATGAATGATTGTAAAGCGCTTGATAAAATTTTAGAGACATATAAATGTCAAGAGATGTAGTATGATGGGAAAAAGGAGACACACATACTTATACATGACACTCCTTCTCTCTCTCTTTTTCTCTCTCTCTCTCTCTGTCTGTCGAATCCAAACAGCTTCATTGGGCTTTTTTCCCCCATTTTTTAATTAGAGAAATTGTGAGCTTCATTAAGCTTTTTTTGTTTGTTTAGTTGGTGGGAGTATGAAAGGACAAATTAGTAATAAAAATGCAGATGGTATCCTGGAAGCAGTTTGCACCCTTTCAGAACTATAGAAATAATTACCACTCCTTTGCAAATAACTAAAGTATCATTGACTCTTATGCAGAAAGAGCACCAAATCCTCTGCATTGTAATTATTAAATTACAACTGAAAGTTAAGTGCTATTTAACATTTTTTTTGTAAAGAAAGCAATATTTTAAAGTTGCAGATCATTGGTATAAAATTCTCATCTATTCTATTGTTTCAATCTGTCCTATTGATATCTAAATTTTATTGTATAATCATTTTCTATAATCTTTCCTCCATTGTTTTATGTCATTTACCATAAATGACTAGTGTCAACTGAATAAGAAATCTATGGCTTATTCTTGTATAAATGCAAATCAACTATTTAAACATAGATATTGCTAAAGTTTGTATGTAATGCCAAGGATACATATTTAAGATGCAGAGAAAACTGCTCAAGGAGCAGGAGATTGGAAGGTACTTTGCAGAGTATACTGTGAGAGAGGTAGCAGACAGGTCCTTTGAAGCTAATGTACTCAAATTTCCTGGGGCTGCTGCTGTCTTCCACAGGAGCAGCTTCTGAATGAGAAATAATTCTATCTAATCCTGCTGAAGACAGATAAGTCTGCCAATTGAAACCGTAAAGTCCTGACAGCCAACGGCATTGGTTTTGTAATAGCAAAAGACTGATGCCGAAATATCAGAAATGGAACAGCAATCTCTGACAGCAAGAAACTAACATGTTTGACAAGAAATTGGAACCATGATCATTTCTAGTCAAACAAGATGTCTGTTCATTCAAAGCAGCAAATTTACCTTCATTGCCAAAGTTCAAGATTCATTTCATTTCTGACACATTCTTTTATTTCCCCTTTATCAACTTTTAGGAACTTACAGGGTACATTTGTTTGATCTATTTTACCAGGGTAACAGCCTTTGCGATTTTCCTTCTAATAAGGACCATAATAAAATGAAGAATACAGTGTTTTCCCCACTGAGTTCAATCCATTGCCACCACTCTCATTTATAAAATCTGTTCCTTTTTAACCATCAAGGCTTTATGCATTTCAGATTTTAAAGAAGTTTTTATACTGTCGTTCATCAAATTTCAGTTCCTTCAGATGTTTTTTCCCCATTTTATCTCATAACCTATCCAGTTTTTATCCATTAACCTTAAATACCTTTATGATAGACTACCTGGCTTACCATGATAGAAGCCATAATAAAAGATATGTCACTATTCTGAAATGTGATAACAGAAAATTAACCAAACTATACTGAATGAAGAAAATGGAGCTTATCTACTAGAGCCCTAGATATTAAATGTAGGTACAAAATGAAGCTTACCTACTCTTTCCCTCGATAAATAAATGTAGGTTATATTTAATCTACTGATTTGAGGTAATCACCTTAGATATATTATTCTCCCAAGTATTAGAGCCATCTAAAACAGTGTTCATTCGAGCAACATTCCATAGAAAAGGCTTAAAGATTTCCATGAATTATAAGACTACTTATCAAAAAAAATGCAAAAAGGACACCAAACCTCATTTTAGGTAACATTTTTTATATACAGTACATTTTTATTTTAATGTTGTGATTATGAATGTCATTTCTTCTTTTTTAATTTAGATCAAATACCTGTAAGTCAAAAACAATTTAAAACATGCCCCAGTTATCTATACTTTTTATAGTTTCTTAAAAATGAGATTCTGATAAAGTCCATATTTTATAGACAGTAACAATTATAAGGGTAAATTTTAATCTTTATATATAAAATTTTAAACTATATATATATATAGAGTTAAAAATATATACTATATATTAATATAGTAACATATTGACAGTGCAAATTTATAGTGTAATTTAAATAGGACTTTGTATTAGTCAGGCAAAGGGGTGCTGATGCAAAAAAACAGAAATCAGTTGGTTTTTATAAAGGGTATTTATTTGGGGTAGAAGCTTACAGTTACAAGGCCCTAAAGAGTCCAACTCAGGGTACCATAAGGTGTACTTTCTCACCCAGAATCTGTTGCCACGTGTTGACTCAAGCTGGTGGGCAATGTCTGTGAGGGTTCAGTCTTCTTCCTCGTCCCAAGTCTCGCTGGCCCCAGCTTCTTCCAATCTCAGCCGCAGGTTGGGACAAATCTTGTCTCTCTCCTGGGGCTCGTTTCTCTCTGGGCTCAGTTGCTCTGCTCTCTCCACAAGGCCAGTTGTAAACTGTCAGGTGAATGGCTTGTCTCTCTTCCCAGGGACTCTGCTGTGTCTAATGGAGCCTCCTCTCTTTTCTCATATATCTGCTTTTCTGTGTGTTTACTTCCTGGGGCTCCAATATCAAAATTCCAGCATTAAAACTCTAACTTTCTCTTCTACCATGTTGTTTTCACTGTGAGTCCCTGCCCACCAAAGGGGCGGGGACTCATCCTACTGAGGTGGTACAATCAAAGCCTTAATCATTATTTAAGCAAGAAAAAGTGAAACCTCTGAATCCAATCCAATCTAATACTCCCAGAGAAACAGACCAGTTCACAAACATAATCCAATATCTATTTTTGGAATTCATAAACAGTATCAAACTGCTACAGACTTTATCATATTTCATGTGTTTTTGAAATGTCACAGTCAAGTAGCATTAAAAAAACAATGGAAAAGTGAACCACTGAATCATTTGTCTATCTTTTCCTACATTATTACTGATATCAACTTGATTACATTCTACTGTGGGTTTGATAAGTACAATAAATACCATTGCATATATGCAGCATTTCTCAAACAGTTTGTTATCATGGAACATTGGTGTTTAATTTTACTGGCTGCTAAAGCAAATATCATGCAATGGGTTGACTTAACAGTGACATTTATTAGCTCATGGTTTTAAGGTTGGACATGGTCCAAAATTAAGGCATCATCAAGGCAATGCTTTAGCCCAGAAGACTGTGGCATTCCAAGGCTGGCTGCCAGCGACTCCTGGCCCCTTGGAATTTCTGTCACATGGCAATACACATACCAGTCTTTCCTGGCTTATAGGCTCCATTGACTTCCAGTTCTCCCTCTGTCTCAATTTCTTTCTGCTTGTAAAGGACACCAGTAATATGATTAAAAACCATCCTGGCTCAGTTGAGCAACACCTTAACTGAAGTAGCCTCGTCAAAAAGTCTGTCCACAGGAATATATTAAGATTAAGAACATGTTTCTCTGTGGGGCATAGTTCCAAGTTACCATAAAAGGTAATTTGCATTCAGCTTCGATTTTTCAAGGTTTAATGATATCTTTGCCAACAGTTTTGCTAGGTTTACGGTTTGAGAAGAAATCGTTAACATTTTAACGATACAATGTCTATACAAGTATATTTCAAGAATATTGCTTAGTCTTAATGACATACATGTCATTGACAGGGCTTGAGCTTTGGAACCAGCAGGTATAACTGCAAATCAGGTTCTACAAGTTATTATTAGCTCCTTAGATGTTTACAAGTAACATCTCTTCTGAATCTCAGTTTCCCCATCTGCAAAATCAGTGTCTTGGGAGTTTCAGCTTGACTTTAAACTGTATTTACAACTGAAATTTACATAGGTTTGGAGATGTTGCAAGAAAAAAATGAATAGGAAAAATCCTAAGGAAAGCATTAGATATATTAACTTGTTATATTCACAACACTTACAGTTGGGGAAGGGTGGACGTGATATCCTTATGATTTTACTTATCTTCTTGTCCAGCACCTTTGGCATGTTTCTGAACAATGTACTGAGTGGCATAAAAAAATAAAATAAAATAAAAGGGAAATATCTGAATCCCTTATAGATCCTTGAAATCTTTGAAATGCTGTAGGCACAAGATGGTGAAACTTTGGGACCTGGTGGAATAAAATCTTCTTAAATTTCATTCAGTTGGTTCAGTAGGGCACAGCTTTGATCAGCTCTTCAGGGAAAATATTCAGATTTGTTTTACTGAACATTCTTTTATTGTTTGCCTGGTTTGGGTAATACAATGGGATATATATTAAGATGAAAAACTGAATAAAATATAGTCTGTATCATCTGTAGTAGAATTTGGCAAAGGAGGAAAATATATTGTAGGCAATGGAAACAAATGCCCATAAGAGTGCCTCATTACATCTATGAATCATGAGAAGATTTTGAAAAGAAAGAAGTGAAGGAATGGAAAGAGCACAGGAGCATAATATTAGCATAAAGATGTTATCTGTTTAATTCCTTCTACATTTCTGGTTACTTTGTAAATATAACTCTGGATGACCTTGCCTAAGAGGATTTATTTTTTACTCCTTTTTCTCAAAGGGCATAATTTTTTTCACTTTTTTTT
>PVKH010034853.1:0-11818 GCA_004027955.1 Chaetophractus vellerosus | reverse complement strand
CCAGCAAGCCTGGGGCTAATTGCATCTGCATCAATCAGCAAGATTGGATGAAGAATGGATGACACTGTTATCCATTCAGTTGACTGCTTATAAAAGGGAACTGATTTCAACATTCGGAGAGAATTTCCCAGCTCGTCCTTTGACAGCGAACTTCTCCCAGGAACTCATCGAGGACCCTTCATCAGTCTTTCATCAGAGCAAACTCATCGAGGGCCCTTCATCAGTCTTTCATCGGAGCCCCTGGCTTGCAGCCTGCCGGTGGAACCTGGACTTGTGTATCCCCACGGTCACGTGAGAGACTCTTATAAAATCTTATATTTTTAACAGAGATCTCATGTTGATTCTGTTTCCCGAGAGAACCCTGACTAGAACAACTACAAAGACTGATGATAAATTTCGCTTGGAAAACCTGAACATTGGTTGGAGCATTGATGTCTAACTTTTGCCATATTGTAAACTCTGAGAAATAATTATCTCCTCATCTTTGATTTTAAGTTTTAAAAAAAGTATAGAGAGATTCTGATTACAAAGATTATGAAAAGTTCTGTAGTTTGTAAAATCTACCATCTTAAACAATAAGTGTATAGAAGTTTGTCATCTCACCTGGTATACCAAAAATCCCACATTTGATGTTTGAAAAAGCAAGATGGATTGAGAAAGGGAAACTTGATGCCCTCTTACAGACAGCATTATACGATTATAAGGGATTCCAAAGTCACTACCTCAAGAGTACTTTCATGCATATATACCTTCCATAACATTGCCACAAGGGAAGGAGTTTACTACTTTTAGCTTGAGCATTTCCAATGTTGGAGATAAACTTCTTCCTGGGAAGGTCCATTCTGTTTTTGTAGTGCTCTGAATATTGGAGAACAACTTATATTAAGCAAAAATTTGTGTCCCTGTAATAACTTCTACCAACTGAGCTTATTTCTACCCCTTTAGGTACTTTGAACTGATAGAGAAAACAATATGCTTATCAAATTTGTAAGATACAAAGCTGTGAAAGATAACATATACATTATATGACAGAATTTGATGGCCCTGACATAGTACAAAAACTAGTTAAATGGAATTTGGGAGAAAGAAATGTAAGGACCTACATTTATTTTCAAAGAAACCATCTACACTAGTACAGAATGAAGAAGGTCTGGTTTAACGGTAGCTAGTATAAAAGAGGTTTTTTCTCAGAAGGTTACTTTAAGTCCATTTCTGGACCTTAACTCTAAAGAAATCATTTGGAACTTGTGTCCCTCTGAATTTTATTTACCAGGAAAATCCTACTTTAATACACACTGCAGGGAAGTATAAGAAATAGTTTATAATATCAGAATCCGGAAACAACACAGAGCAAAATTTCCTAATATATAAACTGAAATTTTTAAATTTTACATTAACAAGGTTCAAAACTTACAATTTATGTTGCAGATAAGAATAGGACAGAGTTTATAACATCAGGATTTTAAAATAGAACAGAGAAAATTTTCCCTAGACATCCTTTTTAAATTAAAATTTTACATTAGTAAGTGTAGTGGATTGAATTATGTAACCCAATTTAGACATGTTATTGGTTTAGTTATTTTAGTTAAATTATAATCCCACTGAATGAGATTGGCTTTCTCTGGATTACTGGCATTCTTTATAAACTGAAGAAATTCAGATATATATAGAGAAAGCTATGGGGAGGAGCCAGAAGCCAGAAGTCAGTGGGAACTCAGAATAGAAAGGAGATGTGAAGGGAACCCCAGGAATTGCCAGCCTGCTAGAATGCTACAGAGCCAGGGAAAAGCAAGACTTCCAGCCTCCAAAACTATGAGACAATAAATTCCTATTGTTTAAGTTAAACCATTGTTTGGTATTTGTCATAGTAGCCTGGAAAACTAAGACAACCAGGTTCAAAAGGGTACACAGGGAAAAATCTTCCTCTCATTCCTGTTTCCTAGCCATCCAACTGTTGTCATTGGAGACAACAAACTTTACTAGCTGTATGGGCATGGCCTTCTAGTGATATTCCATGCATATACAATCAAATATGTAAAAAATGTGCCGCTTTATTTTTAACACTGTAGTAGTTTACTACACATATTTTCTGTATTTGATTTTTATTTTTAATGTAGCTTAGAGATTATTCTAGACACAGACTCTTTAAATAAGATCTGAGGATTTGTTCTTTTAAATTCCATATTAAAAATAAGTTATACTGTAGGAGTGTAAAATGGTATAGCTGCTATGGAAAACAGTTTGGCAGTTCCTCAGAAAGTTAAATATAGAATTACCATATGCCCAGCAATCCTACCTCTAGGTATATATCCAAAAGAATTGAAACCAGGAAATCAAGTAGATATTTGCACATCAATGTTTATAGCAGCATAATTCACAATTGCCAAAAGATGGAAAGAACCCAAATGTCCATGGTGTGGAATGGGTAATTAATGCTTAATTGGTACAGAGTTTCTGTTTGAGGTGATAGGAAAGTTTTGGTAATGGATGGTGAGGATAGTAGCACAACACTGTGGATGTAACTAACACCACTGAGTTGTATATTGAAATTACTTAACATGAGAAATTTTAGGTTGTATATATGTTACCAGAATAAAAACTTGTAAAAAACACAGAACTGTACAACATAAAGAATGAACTTTGTTGTATATGATGGGACTATAGTTAATAGTATAACATTAATCAAAATCTTTTGTGAATTGTAGAAAATGTACCACACTAATGCAAGGTGTTAATAATAGAGTGGTGTATGTGAACTTTATATTCTATACATGATTTTTCTGTAAACCTACAACTCTTCTAATAAAAAAAAGAGTGATTCCTAATGTAAATATGGACTATAGTTAATTGTATAACTACAATAATATTGTTTCATCAATTGTGACAAAAGTACCGTATTACCGCAAAATGTTCATAATAGGGATAACAAAATTGGAACGAGGCTACATGGGAACACTGTCCAGCATGATTTTTCTATAAGCCTGCAACTGCTCTGATAAAAAAATGATAAAAAAAGAGATCGAAGGGCACATATGTAAAAAAACTTTTCTTCAACTTACATACAATGCACGGTACACATAACGTTAGAGACACTTTCCAATAACTCCTTCCACTCAAAGGCCTCCATCTGGGAACCACAGCTCCAGCCAATTCTAAATTGCTAAAGTCTTTTCAGAAATGTTGCTGTTTAGAATATAGGTCACCAGAAAATAGAATGAGGGTAGAGAATGGAAAGCTAGGGTTAATCTGTGCAGAATTAGTAAAAAGTAAATCTTTGTAAATCTTTGAAAATGAATAGAAATGGTAAAAGCACATCACAGTGTTTGTAACTAGCAGGATTATTATATGGATATGACAGTAGTTGAAAGGGAAACTCTAGGAATGTACATTACTAGAAGTAAAGCTGAAAAATGGAACCGGGAACTGTATAACATGGTGAAACCTCATATGAAATTACCCATATGATTATGGGTAATATTGCATATATGTCTGTTTTTTTAAAATATATAAATACAAATAAATTGGAGAGATTGAAACAGAATATCAGTTATGTATGGCAGGGAAGCACAGAGATTAAGAGGTGATGAGTTTTTATGTTGTTTTTTTTTGTTTTTATTATAATTATAATTATTCTTGGAATAGTGAAAACGCCGTAATAGTGATTGAAGTGATGAGTGCACAACTATGAGATTATATCAAATACCACTGATTGTACACTTTGGATGGATTTATGCTTTATTAATACATGTCAACAAATTTGATTTGTTTAAATAAAAAAGAAATGTTGCTCTTACTCCACAATTAATTATTTTAAGATAAAAATAACGAATTAAAAGAAAGTAATGGAATAAGATCTCCTTGTGGAGCAAACAGCAAAAGGACCTCTTAAAATACAACAATAAAAACTGAAGCTAAAGCTGACAACTAGCTGTAAAGTCCCAAGATAAACAGTGGTTGGAAAGTTAATTGTTTACCAAACTCTTATTGGTTCAGCCTGGCAGTTATTGTAAAAGAATATTATAAAATTTGACCTGTGTTCAGACACGTCATCCCTCTAAACCACCTGTTGAATCTTGTGTGTGTGTCAGCCAAGGGGCAATATTGCCCAGAGCTATATGTATTAGTGGTATTTACAGAAGGGTGTGTGATAGAAAATGTAAATAGAATTCATTCATACTGTTTCCTTTTTCCTTCTTGATTCTTCATGAGGAGACAATATCGAGAAGTACATATTCTCCTTGGATAAATTCTGATTAAAAGTTCCAGCAAGACTAGTAAGCTTTGGTTAATCAAGTGGTGTCAAGAAGTGCCAACATTTTCAGGGCCTTATAAACTTCAGTGAAAATGTTTACTAACGGACACAGACCATCCCTTCCTTAGCCCAAGACACTGAAGACTCTGTTTGAATCAGATTCCCGAGTTCCTTCCTAGTCACTTTCAGCAACAGGAATGCTTCTGGTAAGTTTTTATAAAATTCCTATGTTTTCTTTGCCTCAAAGTGAAACTTCTTTTTTTTTTGTTAGTGCATATTGACTAAGGGTATAATATTTAATTGCCACAGATATGAAATTTCACTCAATGTTATTTTCTGGAGTTTTTTTAAATTGTAAAAGAAATATGAATAATAAGGGGGATGGGATATCTGTACTATGTGAAACAAATTCCCTTTAGAATATTTTTCTTCTTCTGTGTTTATGGTTTTGTTGTCCTTGTTTTTTCTTTTTTCCCCAAGTGGGAAGATAAGTATTTTTCATTTGGTACCAAGGTGAAATTAAGCAAATTAAGTTAAAGTACAAGATTTCAGTTCTGGCACTTTCTATTGTTAAAAATATGGTACCATATTCTCGTGAAAACAATAAAAAAATAAAGAGAAATATTTTTGAGGGACAGTTTAATGACATTTATTTTTGCTTTAGGATTAAAAACAGATAAATGATAACATTTCCTCCTGGATATTTCTAAAGTCTCTTTATAGCATAAAAATCTGTTGATATAAATCTGTGGCCAATGTTATTTTGTTCCAGATATTCAAGCTGAAATTTTGAGGTAAAGTTGAAATAATTAAACCATGAAGCCCCTAGCCTAGAATCGATAATTAATATTTCATTATATTGGCTTCATCACATAATATCCAATATCCATCCAACAGTCCATCTGTATTAGTCAGCATTGTCTAGGGAAACAGAACCAACAGGAGAGATCTGTAAATATTATGAGATTTTATATAAAATTGTCTCATGCAACTATGGGAATGCATGAGTCCAAATTCTGGCAGGCTGCAAGGTGGGAACTCTGATGAGTGTTTTTAATGAACTCTCTCAGAGAATCTGGCTGGCTAAAGTAGAGATGGGAATTCTCTCTTCTGTCTTCTGAAATCATTGCTTCTCCTTTTAAGGCCTTCAACTGATTGCATGAGACAACACTTATTGCTGAAGACAAACTTCCCACTTGATTGTAGATGTAATAAGGCAAAGATGCAATCAACTTACTATTGATTTAAGTCCACAAAATGTCCTCACAGTAACAATTAGGCCAGTCCTGCTTGACCAAACAACCAGGCACCATTACCTAGTCAAGTTGACATATGAACCTAACCATGACAACATCCATTAATTCATCTTCTTAATTTTTATGATGTAAATTGCAGGCTTTGGTATACCTTACCCTTAAACACTTAGGAATGTAAATCACTAACTAGAGTTCAATACTTGTTAACTTTTTTCCTTGAGATAAAATGTATTTACAGTGAAATGCACCAATTTTTAGAGTTTTAGTACAGAAAGAATTTTCTTTCTTTTTTATACAATAAGCATACATAATGTTTTTTTAGTTTCATCCATGTTTTATATATATAAATAAGTCATTCTTTTTTATTATTGAGTAATATTCTATTGTATGAATATACCACAGTTTATTTATCCATTGATGGACACTTAAGCATTTTCCAGTTTGGGGCTATTAAGAATGAAACTTATAAGAACATTTTTATACAAGTTTTCCTCTGGACAAATGTTTTCAGTCTCTTATGTAAATATGTAGGAGTAGAACTGCTGGGTCATAGTATAGTTAGAATCTTAGTTTTTTAAGATGCTGCCTGAGATTTTTCCAAAGTGTTTGTGTCATTTCAACACTTTCACTAACTTTGTATGAAATCACAGTTACTCCAAATCCTTTTCAATTTTGAAGTTGTCAGAGCTTTTAATTTTATCCATACTGGTGGTTGAGTAATGTCAGAGCTTTTAATTTTATCCATACTGGTGGTTGAGTAGTGCTATCTCATTGGGTTTTATTTGCATTTCCCTGATGATTAATGTTGGGCATTTTCCCATGAGCTTCCTGGTTACTTATATATCTTCCTTTGTGAAATGTCTATATAAATATTTGGCCCATTTTGTCATGTTAGATTTTTTTTCATGATTCAGTTGTAGGAGTTTTTTGGTAAGTATACATTTGGGATACAGGTTCTCTGTCAAATACATATTTTGTAAATATTCTCCTCCAGTCCGTTCATTCCTTAATGGTATATTTTGATGAAGAGTAGCTTTAATTTTAATGATGTAATGTGTCCTATCTCAAAAAGCTTTTTCTTACCCCAAAGTTTCAAGGATACTATACTATATTTTCTCCAAGAAGCCTGATAATTTTAGCTTTTACCTAAATTCCATAACCATGTTGGAGTCATTTATTGTGAATGGTGTGAATTGGGAATTTGGGTTCATTTATTTTTCACATGAATATTTAGTTGGGCCAACACCATTTTTAAAAAAACATTTTCCTTTCTCCACTGGATTGTTTTGGAGCCTTTGTAGGAAATGAAATGAACATAAGACTAGATTTTATTTTCAGACCCTGTATTCAGTTCCAACAATCTATTTGTCTCTCCTTATGCAAATACCGTTTTGCCTTGACTAGTATAGCTTTATGGTAAATCTTGAAGTCAGATAGTATGAGTCCTCCAACTTTGTTCTTCTTTTTCAAGAATGTTTGAATACCCTATTTCATGAAATTTTCTATTCCAGAGAAATTTAAGAATCAGCTAAAATAAATTTAGATTCAGCTTGTCAGTTTCTACAAAAGAGCATGACAAGGTTATAACTTACTTATTATAACTTACTTATTATAAATATGACTGGCTTAAATTTGTAGACTAATTTGAGAGTAATCTCAACAATATTGAGTCTTCCAATCCATAAACATGCTCTAGCTATCAATTTATTTAGATCTTATTTGATTTCCCTCAGCAGAGTTTTATAGCTTAAAATACAGAGGTCTTGGGCATCTTTTCTAACTTATTATTAATGATTTTAAGATTTGGGATGCTGTTTTAAATGGAATTTTAAATTTTATTTTACAATTTTTAAATTTAAGATATAAAAATCAATGAACTTTTACATATTGATCTTGTTTGCTGTAACTATTACAAGTTCTATTACTTTGTAGATTCCTTATGATTTTCTACCTAAACAATCATGCCATCTGCAAAAAGAGAGAGTTTTAACTTTCATTATGATAGTTAGGCTTTTAAACTTTTTATCTCTTACCTTATTAAGCCAGCTGAAACCTGCAGTATAATATTGAATAGAAGTGCTTGGAGTATATATTATTGCCTTAGGGACAAAACATTCAATATTTCACCTTGATTTTTCACAAATGGCTTTTATCAGATTGAAGAAGATCCCTCTTTTCCTAATTTGCTGAGGATTTTTGTCATGAATGTTGGTGAACTATATCAAATGCTGTTTCTGCATCTATTGAAATAATCATGTGGTTTTTCTTTATTCTGTTAATATAGAAAATTACTTTGATTGACTAAACAAATGTTAACCAATCTTGGGATAATCTGGGACAAAGCCACTTCATCCATGGCATTATTCTTACTGTATGTCGCTGGATTTTATTCATTCTTAGGATTTTTGCATCTGTATTCATTAGGAATACTACCCTGAAAATTTTATTTTTTTGTTTTTGTAGTGTCTGTCATGTTTAGGTGCCAAAATTAATGCAGTGAGTGGATGTGGCTTGAGTGGTTGAACACCTGCTTCCCACATGGGAGGTCCCAGGTTCAGTTCCTGGTGCCTCCTAAAAACAAAACAAAACAAAGCAAAAAACAAAAACAAGCAAACAAACCAACTCAGGAGTACCAATGTTGCTCAGTGGTTAAGTGCTGGCTTCCCACATACAAGGCCCCAAGTTAAAGCACCAACCCTGGTACCTCAAAATTAAAAATAATAATAATAATAATGCAGAGGGAGTAGATGTAGCTCAAGTGGATGAGTTCCTCCTTCCCATGCATGAGGTCTTGGTTTCAATCCCTGGTACCTCCTAAAGACAAAACAAGCGAAAAGACCAACTCTCACTGGGGAGCAGATGAAGCTCAGTGGTTGAGCGCCTGCTTCCCATATTATGAGGTCCTGGGTTCAATCCCCAGTACCTCCTTTAAAAAAAAAAGAAAATTAATGCAGGCCTCATAAAAAGATTGGTGTTTATTTCCTCTGCCTCTATTTTCTGAAAGAATTTATGTAAGATTGGTGTTATTTTTCCTTATATGTTGGATAGGATGCACTCATCCTGTGAGAGCACATCATAATCTTCCCATGGAAGAGGAGATGAGTAATAATAGCTAATATTTTATGAGATCCTACAATGTGTCAGGTACTATCTTAGGTATATTGTATATGTTAATTCATTTTTATAATCACTTAATCAAAAATATTCCCATTAATAAGGAATCATTCCAATGGCTAAATCTATATCCAATCATCAAATCTCCTACCATTCATTCATTCCTTTGGTAATATTTATAAATATTCTTTGATAAATTTAATTGACTACCTACTATGCTCCAGGTTTTATTTCAGTCTCCATGAACAAAACAAACAAAAATCCTTGTCCTTGTGGAGCTTAAAGTCTATGATATTAAACAAAAAATATAATAAACAATAAATGATTGCAAGATGATTAATGTTTTACAAAAATAAGACAAAGCAGGGTAAGGATATTAAGGGATGGCAATTTTGAATGAGGTAGCAAAATTATACCACATTGCGAAGGTAACATGTCTGAGCAAAGACTTGAAGGAGGTGAGAGAGTAAGCCATTCAGATATCTGAGGAAGAGCATCCTAGGCAAAGGAAACATCTGGTACAGAGGTCGTAAAGTGGAAGTGTGCCTGGAGTTAAGGAGCAAGACCCAGGAAGCCGGTGTGCTAGAGTGGGTAGAGTGAGAGGAGAGAGAGGGAGAAGAGAAAATCAGAGATGTAATGTGGGGCAGACCATATAAGATATAGGCTGTGGTAAGGATATTGGCTTTTACCCTGAGTGAAACAGGGAGTCACAGCAAGGCTTTGAGCAGGTAAGTAGCATAATATGACTCATGTTTTTAAAATTCTGTCTTAATAATATGCTGAAGAGAAGTGCAGCAGTTTGACATTAATTATGAATTCCAAAAATAGATATTGGATTATGCTTGTAAATTGATCTGTTCCTCTGGGCGTGATTAAATTATGATTAGGGCTTTGACTGGGCCACTTCAGTAGGGCATTGAGTCCCCACTCTTTGGTGGGTGGTGACTCAAAGATAAAAGACATAGCAAAGGACAGAGTTGGAGTTCTGATGCTGGGTTTTAATGCTGGAGCCCGGGGATGTAAGCACATAGAGGAGCTTGGTCGTGAGGAAGGAGAGAAGGCCCTGGGAAAAGAGAAGAGCCATTTGCCTGATAGGCTACAGCTTGCCTTGTGGAGAGAGGCACAGCCTAGAGAGCCTCATAGTCTACAGCTGACCTTGTGGAGATAGCAGAGGAGCTGAGCCCAGATACAAGCAAACCCTGGGAAGAGAGGAACTCAGGAAGCCTGTACCCTCGCAGATGTTAGCAGCCATCTTGCTCCAACACATGGCAATAAACTTTGGTGAGGGAAGTAACTAATGCTTTATGGCCTGGTAATTGTGGGTTTCTACCCCAAATAAATTTATGAAAGCCAACTGATTTCTGGTATTTTGAATCAGCACCCCCTTGGCTGACTAGTATAAGAAGCAAAAGTAGAAGTTGAGAAATTAGTTAAGAAACTATTTCATTAAACCTTGTGACAGAAAATAGTGCCTCAAATTAGGGGGTTGCAGTGAAGTGGTGGCATTCTGAATATTCGTGGAAGATAAAGCCAACAGGATTTCTTGATGGAAAAGGATTTAAAGTTGAAAGAGAGAAGTCAAGTGTGACTTCAAAGAATTTGCCCTTGAGCCACATTTATTTAGTATCCTCCAAATTCAGGCACTATTCAGTTTCTTTATTTCATATGATTCTCCCTAAACTCCAAAAATGGGTTGCTAAACCCGTAGATCAAGCAATTCCAATAATCACAGTATATTTGGGTTTCCTCCTATGGAACAGATAACCTTATCCTAGGCAATGGTTTCACTAAAGATTTAAATAAAGGTGCAGAAGACTCACTCATTAAACTTGTGGGTGACATAAAGCTGAATGAAATTGCAAATACGTGGGATGATAAGAAGGATCCAAAAAGACAGGTAGGATAGATGGGTTCAATCTAATAATATGAAAAGTAGTGGGTGTAAACACAAAGGTCCAAGCAATCAACTATAAAAATGTGGAATGCAAGAGCTATAATTTGGAAATTTGGCAAGTATACATGTGAAAAAGAAGTAGGGGGTTTAGTCTGACAACAGTACAGTAAGGCCAGGCTGCCAACCAGAAACAGAATAGCTAGAACTCAATGTGTGCTGCTGCTGCCCTATTGGGTCTGAGCCAGCCTAATCAGAAGCATTGCCTGCAGTTTGGACACTCCACATAGAAGATTTGAATGAAGAGGACAGAAAGTCACAGGGAGAAGGGACGCAGAAACATGTCACATGAGGGTTGTTTCTTTAGACAAAGGAAGGGAAGCCCAGGAGACACATGATAAATTCATTGTCTTTAACTATTTGAAATGCCCTTGCATGAAAGAGGAAATTGCTAGTTCAGACCCAGGAACTGACGGATAATTGGGTAGAAGGAGAGGGATTTCAGCTCATCTTAAAAAAAAATTCTAACAATCAAAGCTAACCAGAGATTAAATGGGTGTCTTCCAAGGTAATTAGACCCTGTCACTAGAGGAATTCATGCCTAGGCTGGACATCTATTTGACAAAAATAATATAGGGAGAATTCAATAACTGCATTGTGTTTGGACAAAGTGATGTTTAATTTACACCTGAAATGTGATGTAGGGGAAAGTTCTCAGGGAGGAGATGGCTTTTTAGTCAGAGTTTGAAGAGGTTTTGAGATATGGAGTCATCTAAGAAAAAAGAAAAGGCAATAGGATAGATAACCAAAATAAAGATTGAAAAAGCAATCATGGGGACATTTAGCAAGTTAAAATGTAAAATAGAAGCAATAGTGACAGGAGCTGGGGTACATCATTTGTCATTCAGCAAGTACAATTTTCCAAGAACTTGGTGACCAAGAGTAACCAAGAAAAGCGTCCTTCACCTATATGAGCCGATGAAGAGAATAGATAATTCAGGAACATATATTGAGAGAGTAATGAGTGGTGGCAGTGATATTTTAGAAATGGAAATGACTATAGTTCAAGGCTTTGTTTTGTACTTGATATTTACACAATGACAGAAACACACATATAATAATCTAGAGTCCTACAAACACAACAGAGAGAAGTGCTACAGATTTCAGATCATTTAACTAAGGTTATGTATTCCATGCAGCATGGAAGTCTTATTCAGAATTTTTAAGGAAGAAGAGAATACTTTATCTTAGAGAAAAAAAAGAGGGCAGAGAAATCCAGCAAGCAAGGGAAATGGCATACACACT
>PVKH010034852.1:0-11807 GCA_004027955.1 Chaetophractus vellerosus | reverse complement strand
CCCCCCCCCCCTTCTACTTGTTCTTGCTGTATGTCCATTCCTGTGTTCCTCTCTGTCTGCTTTGTCTCCCCCCGTTGTGGCGACGTGCCAAGACTGGTCACCACGCAGGCGGCTTTGCCCCGTTTGTGGGCGGCTTCTGCTTCCATTCATGGCCGGCTCTGCTTCAGTTCACGGGTGGCTGGCTGCGCTCTGTTTGCGGGTGACCTGCCCTGCCCGTGGCGGCTTTGCCCTGTCCATGGTGGCTCCGCCCACCCACAGCGGCCTGTCCTTCTCAAGGCGGTCTGCCCGCTAGGAGAGGTCCTCAGGAACCAAACCCGGGGCCTCCCATGTGGTATACCAGCACCCTATCCACTGGGCTATACGGCCGGCCCCGCAGATAATTTATTTTAATCTATCTTCAAGTTTCCTGATTGTTTCTTCTGCCATCTCAAATCTGCTGTTGAGCCACTTTCATGAAGTTTTCATTTCAGTTATTGTACTATTAAAATCCAGAATTTCCATTTGGTTCTTTTCAAAAAATATTTTCTATCTTTTTGTTGAGAGTTTCTATTTCTTGAGTCATTTTTGCAATACTTTCCTTTAATTCCTTAAACATAATTTCCTTTAATTCTTTGAACATATTTATAATAGCTACTTTGAAGTATTTTTCTGCTATATCCAACATCTGGGGACACTCAGAGACTGTATGAGTCAGCTAAGAGTGGTGCTGATGCAAAGTACCAGAAATCTGTTGGATTTCATAAAGGGTATTTATTTGGGCTAAAAGCTTACAGTTACAAGGCCCTAAAGAGTCCAACTCAAAATTGATTTCTTACCCAAAGTCTGTTGCCATGTGTTGAAGTAAGATGGTTGCCGATCTCTGTGAGGGTACAGCCTTCCTCTTCCTCTTAAGGCTCCATGGGCCCAGCTTCTTCTGAGTTCAACTGTAGGCTGGAGGACTCATTTCTTTCCAGGCCTTCTCAGCTGCTCAGGGCTCTGGTCTCTTCAGCTGCAAACTATCAGGCAAATGGCTCAGCTTTCTCCGGGGCTTTAGCTAATTGAGTCTTCTCGTTTCTGTCACATGGCAGGACTGAAATGACCAAGTTCTCTCCTCTTCCATATCTTCTTCTGTGTGTCTTCCTGAGTGAGTGTCTGTTTCTGTCAGCCCACCAAGTGAGCGGAGACTCAACCCTGAGTCACGCACTACTGACGTGGTCGAATCAAAGCCCTAATCTTGATTTAATCAAGTAAGAATAAAACCTTTGAATTTAATATAATCTAAGGGTATCATGCCAGGGGAACAGACCAGTTTACAAACATAATTTCTCTTTTTGGAATTCATAAATAATCTCAAACTGCCACAGAGACCATTTCTATTGACTGCTTTTTTCCCTGTGTATGGGTCACATTTTTTTTGTTTGTTTGTTTCTTTGTGTGTCTTCTGATTTTTCTTTTGTTAAATATTGGACATTTTAATGACTCTGAATTCCGACTATAACCTCTGAGTGATATTTTTGTTGGTGTTTATTCAGTATCTTACCTGGACTAAATCTGCAAAGCCTGCCTCTCTTGCAGTATGCCCACTGTTATATCTGCTCAATTTTCCCCCTCATTTTTATTTTTAGGTCTGGCCTCTGTGTTGGCATAGCTTAGTGTTCAACCAAAAGTTGGTTAGGGCTTATGCTCAAACACCTTGAGACAGTAAGGCTTCCACTCTCTGCTCATTGATCTGTATGGGCTGGAGAGCATATTAAATTTCAGGCCATTTTCAAGCCCCATCTGTTTCCTTCTCCTGGAATCCCTTGCATCTCATCTCTTGTCTGATCACATAGGTTCTATTGAATAAGGATGTGGGGGTACTTTGGCTTGTACCAGTTTCTGCTATACACAGTCTCCTCTCAACCTGGGGTATGTGGAGGGTTTATCAAGCCCTCTTTGGCTGTCTTCACCTCCAGGAACTCCTTGTTAAATCTCTGGGTAGTCTACTAGTTTGTTGCCTTCCCCAAACAGGATTGCAACCTCAGGCTAGTAGATCTGCTGGTCCTTTTTTTCCCTTGCCATTGAAATCACCAATTTTGCTGACAGTGTTCCAAATCAAGGGAACCGCCTCTGGAAGAAGCAGTAAAGCTGCCAGTTTTCGTGGCTTTCTCTGTCCTGATGGAGCTACTGCAATGACAGAGGTATGTGTGTTTAGGAGCAGCCGCAAGCAAGAATGACACTGTTTTTTCCCCAGATTTAGTAGTTTTCACGAATAAGCACTTCTCAGTTTGTTGGATGCCTCTGGTCAATTTCCAAAGCTCTGGAATGATTGTTTTTGACAGTTTTGTCCAGTTTTATGGTTGCTTTATGGGGAGACGATTTGACCTCCTCACTCCGTCAGGCTGACAGTCCTAACTAGGCTTATCTTTTCCCATCTCTCTTTCATTAAAAATATAAAAAAATTTTCATTATGAATATGTAAAAGTAAAGAGAACATAATTGTGAATCCCACATACCCATCATCTAGATTTAATAATTATAAACATTTTGCCATATTTGCTTCATATATATTTTGCTGAAGTGTTTTAAAGTAAAATGCTATTTTATTCTTAAATACTTCTTAAATACTTCAGTATGAATCTCTAAAAAATAAGAATATTTTCTTTTAAAATAATAGTATTCCTTGATACCATTTAATACACAGTTTATATTTAAATATCCCTGATTTCCCCCCAAATGGCATTTGTAGTTGATTTGTCCAGATCAGGATCTACAAGGCTCATGCATTGCGTTTGATTGTTTTGCATTTTATTTTTCTAGCTTTGAAATTTCTTTCATCCTAAAACATTTTCCCCCAACATTTTTTCATGCCACTGATCTATTGCTCAGCTTATTTTAAATATCAGAAATAATACATAAATTCATTTTCCACAGAGTTCTAACAATTCAATTAAAGCTAAAGATGCTCTTGAACCTCCCTTAATCCCAGATGTCTCCCTAGAGACTACTGCATTTAACAGCTTCCCATGAACCTTGCCAGACCATGTTCAACACATGCTTACGTAGGTACATAGAGCAGGTGTCACTTCAAGACCACAGTCCCTCATATGCCAAAAAAAGGAGAAACTTCACTTTTTAATTTTCTATAACTGAATTTACTCTCTAGTTCAATCCCATGCTCTACCTCTTGGCTAAAGTCCTAACCTAATGACTTCCTGATAAACTCAGTCACTTCCGTTTCTTTCCCAGGATTTCAGGATTTCTTCCCTCTCTCTGCTTCGCCTCAGGATGGCTCCAAGCCCTGGTGGCTAATGCGGTGTCCCGGCAGAGGAGGAAGGTGTCTGTTGTTGATTGGCCACGCCTCCGACCTTGTTGGTGTTGGGTGCTGATAGGTGCACATTCAAATGTGTAGCTGAGCGCTGAGTCCCACAAAACCCCTTCAAACCCAGCTGGCTCCCTCTGTCGGGAGAATAGGAAACGTTTAGCTGTCTCTTGCATTCTTCTGGGGTTAAGGGGGTCTTAGGGTTGCTTCCCAGGCCCTCCCTGCTGAGGTCCCCACGTTGCCGTTGCTGCTGCTGCTGCCGCCACCTGCTGGCTGAACACGGGAAGATGCTGGGATGGGCGTGGTGCCATTTGCTCTAAGATTCTCCAGGCTATCTGGGGATTCTTAGCACCACTTCCCACAGTTATTTTTTCCAGGATGGGGCTGGACATGGGCCACTTTCTCAGGCACATACGCCAAGCTAAGCTTGCTAGCTTCCCTTCTGACTTGGTGTCCAGCTAGAATTTATATATTTATTTATTTTTAAGGATTTATTTTTATTTATTTATATATCCCCCCTTGCTGCTTGTTCTTGCTGTGTTGCTTTTTGCGTTTTTCTGTGTCTGCTTGTCTCCCCCTGGTGCAGCATCCCACTGAGTCAGCTCACCGCGCAGCGGCTTGCCTGCTCGCGGCGGCTTGCCTTCTCAAGGAGGCCCTGGGAACCGAACCCAGGCCTCCCATGTGGTAAACCAGAGCCCTACCAGGTAATTGAGCCACAGCTGGTTCCCAGCTAGTATTTATTTAGGCCCTATTTATTTAATTTTAGGCCCTGCTTCCTTGAGAGCTGAGCTTTTTGAAACTCAACATTCTATTTTTTTCCCCCTCGGAAAGCATGGCTTTTGCCTGTCAAAAGCCTTAGGCTGTCCAGACTTGTCTCTGCTATGAGTTTTAAGAGTCTGTTTTGGAAGCCAGAAGCCAATATTTAATTTTTAAATTCTCTGGCTCTTTGCGGGTATTCTCTCTTCTGAGGAAATGCGTGCAGAAAATTTAACAATAGGTACAATTTTTGAGCACTTGCTCTGTGCCAGATGCCATTCCAGGTCCATTATGTGCATTAACTCATGTAATCTTCATAATGACCTCAAAGGTGATCCATCACGTCTAACGTTTCCATATGGGGAAGCCAAAGTACACAGAAGTTAGGTGACCTATCTGCTCAAGTGGTGAACTTGGGTTCTCAACTCAGACAATTCATCTCTAGAGCCTGCATTCCTTTTCGTTTCTTGTAAACACTTGCCTGGGTTTGAGGTCAATGCCATGGCAGGATAGCTTTCTCTTCTTTCCGTACTCTGGAATTGTTTCTATTACTTGGAATAATCTGCTGTTTTACATTTTGCAGAGCTTATCTGGTGGCAAAGACTGCCCACTGCCACCCCCATACCCATTTTAACCTTGAAATGTATGTGTGTGTTTTACCAAATGTCCATGTGTGTTTATGTGTATGTGCGTATAGTATGTACAATATTTATTCATATCCACACACATGGCTACAGTTTAGCCTGTGTATAAGACCGCCCATGGAGGAGTGGCTTGCCCAGCCTGCTTTGCAGCTAGGTGGATAGGTGTGTTACAGGGAGGTGCGCTCTGACTCGTGTAAAAGGTGGCACACCATGATCCCGAACTTGTAGCAAGCATCTCTTCAACAACAGAAGCTGGCCACACAACTGAGATTTATTAAGAGTGTTGCTTTCCCACTCTTGCCTGTTGTTTCAGATAGAATCAAGGTGATCACCATTGAATCACCATTAAATTGGCACAGGCAGAATGCCGAGGACAATAACAGAAAGACCAGCGTTTTCAAGTGAAAAAAAAATCTAATCTATCCAGAAGAGATTTTTAGCTACGGTTATTTGCTTGTGGAACTGACCAAAATAAATAGACTGGACGCCTACAACATTTTAGAGGATTGCATTGTTAATATTCTGGCCTTCAAATCCCAAAGAGCGCCCTGGACTCCCACCCTGCACGAGCTGGAAGGGGGAAATCATGCAGCCCCTTTAGCATCATTCCGTTCAATCAACAGTCCTCACTTTTCACAAGTTCCATTACATCAGGGCTTTCTTATCGCCAGGACCACAAGGCCCCTTGTAGAGGCAGTTTAGTGCAATGGTTAAGAGCCCAGGCCCTGGGGACTGTCGCCTGCACTCACGTCCACTATGGTTCTGCTTCTCTGAGCACCGTGTGATTCAGCTGCCTCCTCCCTGCTTCCTCTGGCACCCCTCAGCTTGTCTTCCCTTTTCCAGAGCTGCGGTCCTCTCTTATCCCTTGATGGCCCTTCTCCCAACTCTCTTCACAATTGTGAACTTTTTTTGGTGAAGGTAATTGCTTTAACTTCATTTTACTTGGGTCTCAGAAGAGAGGAGATGAAATGTGTCTTTAAAGAGCCAAATCTTGGGGAACCAGCTGTGGCTCAATTGGTAGGGCTCTGGTTTACCACATGGGAGGCCCCGGGTTCGGTTCCTGGGGCAGGCCCCCACGCGGTGGGCTGACTCGGCAGGATGCCGTAGCAGGGGGAGACAAGCAGACACAAAAAAACACAAAAGCAAATGAACACAGCAGGCACAGGCAGCAAGGGGGGATTAAAAAAAAAAAAGAGCCAAATCTTCACTCCCGGTTATCTTTTTATATTGTTTTAATTTCACCCTCCAGCTTTCTTTTCTTTCAGGTGTGTCCCTTACAAAGAACATAGGGTTAGATTTGTTTTAACCCAATGTGAGATTCTGTCAGTAAATGAATTTTACCATTCCTATTTAACAAGAATTATTCCCACCTTTGGGTTTTTTTTTTTGGTCTCCCCCCGTTGTGGCAATGTGCCGAGGCGGCCCACTGCGTAGGCGGCTTGCCCCACTCGTAGGCGGCTTTGTTCCGTTTCGCGGGTGGCTCAGCTCCGTTTTTTTTTTCCCCCACGGGCGGCTTGGCTCTGTTTTTTTGAGGGCGGCTTGGCTCCATTCACGGGCGACCTGCCCTGCCGTGGCGACTTTTTTGCCCTGCCCATGGCGGCCTGCCCCCTCAAGGCGGTCTGCCCGCTTGGAGAGGTCCCCGGAACCAAACCCGGGGCCTCCCATGTGGTGTACCGGCGCCCTATCCACTGGGCTACAGCCGGCCCCTTTGGGTTTTCTATCTATCATGTTTTCTTGTTATTTTTCCAGTTTCATTCATGTCTTGAGTTTTAAGAGCTTTCCTCTTCATGATTCTCCACTAATGTTTTAGGAGTTGTGACAGAAGCTGCTGCTTGCCTCCCAATATCCACTCTCTCTTCAGCCTTATAAACAGAACCCTGTAATAGGGGACGTTGATCTCCTCTCCTTTCAGGCACGTGGGAAGATTGCACTTTTCTTCACGTTAGACACAGCTACATGGCTAATTTAGCCTCTGCTAATGTGACGCTTCCAGGTGAAAGGCTGTACTTGCCCTCGGCCAGGCCCTGGCCCCGCCCTCCAGCCCCACCTTCCCCTGCTACAACCAGCAGTCACAGGAACTCATGTCCACCTGGGGTGGTGTGAGGGCCCAGCAGCCTGGCAGGCTGAGCAGACATGGGGAGGGATGCTGCCATGGGGTGCTGCCAGCGAGAAACACACTTCGGTTAAGCCAGTGGGATGTGAAGTTGCATGGACAGCAGCAGCAGAAACTAGCCTATTCAGATATACCCGCCTTCACCCAGGGTGCGCCCTGTAGCTGGGAGAGCCAGGTAACAGTTCTAGCCAGTGAGGTGTAAGTGGAGGTTGCTGGGTGAGTGAGCCTTCTGGTAAGCGCCTTTAAGGGAAATGAACTCAGCTGGCACGAATGAGTGCTCTCTTTCCCTTTCTTTTCTTCTTGCCTAAAAGGTAGGGGTGATGGCTGGAGCTTGGGAGTCATCGTGAGAGCATGAGGACCAGGCTCCCATCCCCAGCGTGCAGTGTGGACGGAGGGAAGACGATGGGACCCTGTTCACATGGTGCAGCTGCCCTATCCCGGACTTCCCACTGCTGGATTCATTGGTGGGAGAGGAAAACAAACATTTTGTTTAAGTCACTGTTTTTTAGGTTTCTGTTCCTAACAGCCTAGCACAATTCCTAATTGTTATGTTTATTCTTCGATATTTACACTAAAAGTATTTTTTTCACATTTTCTCTATGGAAACTTTCAAACATCTCCCAAAGTAGAGAGAGTAGTCATCACCCAGCTTCATGGCCAATAGTGTTTCATTGACACCCCCTACTTTCTCCACCCCTTTTGGATTATTTTGAAGCAATATCCAAGATATTTCATACTACACTTGAACATTTAACACATATTTGAACTTATATTTTCCTGTTAACATATAGAGCAAATTAGTATCTGTATTTCCTCTGAAATCAGTCAAGAGTATCATCACATTGATTTCCTTATTCCATTCCCCCCAACAACTTCCCAAATTGACATTGTTTGGGATTATGTCCCGTTTGATATTGAACATATTTTCTAACAACCAACTCTTAATTTGGATTTGACAAAACATAACAGTTACTTTCTTTTTTAACCACCTCTTCTAGTGCCCCATGACATTCTTCTGGGCTCATTTATCATTTTAGTAGTGTGCACTGAAAAGAATATTTGTATTAGTTTTCTATTCCTGCTGTAACAAATCACTACAAACATAGTGGTAATACAACACCAATTTATCTTGTAGTTCTGGACGTCAGAATTCTGACCTAAAATCCAGGCTGTTCCTTTCTGGGCACTCTAGGGGAGAATGCATTTCTTGCCCCTTTCAGCTTCTAGAGGCCGCCCGTGTTCCTTGGCTTGCGGCCCTCTTCCTCCATCTCGAAAGCCAGCAGCACTGGGTGAGTCTCGTGCTGCCATCTCTGGTTCTCTTTCTTCTGCCTCCTTATTCCATTTATAAGGACCCTTACGACTACATTGGGTCCACAGGGATAATTCAAGATCCTCCCCCATCTCAAGGTCAGTTGGTTAGCTGACTCCATCTGCACCCGTAAGTTCCCTTTGCCTTGGAAAATAAAATGTTCACAGTTTCCTGGGATTATCATGTGGCCATCTTTGGGGGAGCGATTATTCTGCCTGCCACAATCTTTTGGAGGGCTTGGTGGGTAGTAAATGTTTTTGTCTTTGGTGAGTGGTGGTGGCTTTATTTGGCCTTTATGCTGAACTAACAGTTTCATCGTGAGTAGAAGTCTAGATTCCAAATTCTGTTCCCTAGAACCTTGCAGGTGTCACTCCCAGGGCTGCTGCTAAGAAAGCTGTTGCCAACTGAATTCTTGTTCCTTCTTGGGTGATCAGTTTTTTCCTCTTGGAATCTTGAAGTATTCTCCATGCCCTGATATGTTTCCAGATATTTGTGGGTTTTTTTAAGATTTATTTTAAAAATTTATTTCTCCCTCCTCCCCACTGTGTTGTTGGCTCTCGCTGTCTGCTCTCTGTGTCTGTTCACTGTGTGTTCTCTGTGTCTGCTCATCCTTTCTTTCGGAGGCACTAGGAACTGAACCTGGGACCTCCCATGTTTGAGGTGGCTCAATTGCTTGACCCACCTCTGCTCACTGCTTGTTGTGTCTCCTCGTAGTGTCATCTAGCTGCATCATCCTGTGTCAACTCACTGCACCAGCCTGTCATGTCAGCTTGCTGTCTTGCTTGTCTTCTTTAGGAGGCACTGGGAACCAAACCTGGGACCTCCCATGGGGTAGGCAGGCACCCAACTGCTTGAGCTGCATCCACTTCCCATAGATATTTGCTTTTAATTCATCTTTGCTGCAGTAGTTTCTATAGTCTGGAAAATTGTTTTCCATTATTGCTCTGACAATTCCATCCTCTCATTCCATCCTCTCCAGTCTCTGAAATTCTTTTTCAGTAACAACTCTTATGGGACTTCTGGATCTGCACTCCCTGCCCCATATTTCAGAGTTTTATTTTATTTTATTTTTTTTGTTACATATCCCCCCACTTTCTGCTTGCTCTTGCTGTGTGTTCATTTTTGTGTTATTCTATGTCTGCTTTTTGTCTCCCCCTGTTGCAGCGACGTGCCGAGTTGGCCCACCGCGTAGGTGGCTTGCCCCACCCACGGGCGGCTCGGCTCCATTTCGCGGGCAGCTCGGCTCCGTTCGCGGGAGACTTGCCCTGCCTGTGGTGGCTTTGCCCTGCCCATGGCGGCTTTTTTGCCCTGCCCACGGCGGCTTTGCCCTGCCCATGGCAGCTTGCCCCCTCAAGGCAGCCTGCCCGCTTGGAGAGGTCCCCAGGAACGGAACCCGGGGCCTCCCATGTGATATACCGGCACCCTATCCACTGGGCTACAGCCGGCCCCAGCATTTTATTTTTTTAACAATGAAGATTAGTCTTTCAAATTTTCCATTGCTTCATTCTTTTGTGTTGCATTTTAGAAGAATTTCTCAGCTCAAGCTTCCCACTCACTCATTTGTGGTTCAGTTGTGTCCGTTCTGCTATTTATCCCATGTGTTTAGTTTTAATTTCAACAATCATATTTTTCCTCTTTAAGATCCTATTTGGATCTTTTAACTGATAGTTTGTTCTTTTATGGCAAAGACATCTTTTCCCATACTCTGAAGATATTAATTTATTCCTTTAAAGTGCCCTCTTAAATCTTTCCCTTGGCCACCATGATTCTGCTTGTTGAGTTTAGAGAGGTGTATTAGTCAGGGTTCTCTCAGGAAACAGAATCAACAGGAGATATCTGTTAATAATATATGGTTTTGTAAGAGTGTCTCACGCGACCGTGGGGATGCACAAGTCCAGGTTCTGCAGGCAGGCTGCAAGCCAGAAGCTCTGATGAAAGACCGATGAAAAGTCTTTGATGAGTTTCTGGGAGAAGCTGGCTGTCCAAAGACGAGCTGGGAAATTCTCTCTGAATGTTGAAATCACTTCTCCTTTTAAGGCAGTCAACTGATTGGATAAAAGCATCACCCATTCTTGATGCAATCTCCCTGACTGATGCAGATGTAATCAGCTATCCATGCAGTAAACTCACTGGTGATCGAAGTCCATAAATGCTCTTGTATTACAATTAGCCCGGTGCTTGCGGGACCTAATACCTGGACACAATTACCTGGCCAAGCTGACACATTAGCCCAACCGTCACAGGAGGCTTTTCCATGCTGTTGTTTTCCTCCAAAGCTTGGTGGCTCTTGGTTAGGTGTTCATCTCTCTTTCTGGGACTTATCTTTAGCCTGTTGACGAGTGCCATGTCCTTGACTCTGTGATTGCAGGGGCGGACTAGGCTGCCAGGGGAGCGGTGTCCACTGCTGGCTTCCTGTGCCTGGTTGTCCCCAGCTTCAGGCCCCACCACAGCTTCCCAGCTCTCTTACTGCTCTAGCCTAGGATAACACTGTGTCCAGCTGTGTGACTCATCCAGCAATCAGGGGATAGCTGTCTCCTACCTGTTCCTCCAGGGGCTTCCCAACCAGCCCCCTCCAGTAACCCACAGCCCCTGCTGCTCTCTGGACCTGCTGCCCCAAGCTTGGGGGGATTACTTGGCCACTCTGCTTTTTCAGGAGACTTCTCTTTAAACAGGGTTTTATCATTCAGTCTCTTCCCATCTGCCTTCTGTTTAAGGGATCCCACATAGCTTCTGGTTTGTTGAAAGCACCTCTTGTTTTCCAGTATGGTTTCAGGGTTTTTAAAATTCAAGTCGACAAATATTTCTTGAGCCTCTCCTGTGTGCCAGGCACTGTATTAGGCACTCGGAAAACATCAGTGAACAAAACAAAGCTCCTTGTCCCATGAAGCTGACATTGTGGGGGCAATGGATATTAAAATCAACATAATAAATGGTATAGTACGGTGGAAAGTTAACTTTTCTTTGAAAAAAAGGAAAAGCAGAGTGGGAAAAGGGAGATTGGGAGGAGGGTGCAGGGGGCGATATTAAATAAGGTGGCCAGAGCTGACGTCATTGAGACGACAACATTCGCGCAAACTTGAAGCAGTTGAAGGAGCCAGCCATGTGCATCTTTGCGGAGGTGTAACCCAGGCAGACGGAATAGCTGTGTAAAGGCCCTGCAGCGGGAGTGCACCTGGCATTTTGAGAGTTGTCAAGGAAGGCACTGTGAAAATACTAATTTTATTATTCCTATGAACTTTGTTATTTCTGTGGTTCTGTCGTGGGAGGGTTTGGACTGCACCTGCATTCACTACAGCATTGTGAGTGATTCTCATAGATGTTTTCAGAAGTGTTTTTGTGTTTAGTTTTCCTCAGGTTGAGGATGAAAATGAAGTGGGATTTAGCCGGTGGCTGGGACTGTTCTTTTTAAAAAGGAAAATTTAGAAACTGAGGTCATAGCCTGTATCAGTATAAAGCAGACAATGCCAAAGTGCATGTGTGAGGAAATGAAACTTCTTTTATCTTCTATATTGGACTCATTTTTCTCAAGAGCCGCAGTGCTGCCTGGACAGCAGAGAAATACTCCGAGTTGCCTGTTCAGTGCTCCTCGTCACTTCCACAGTAGAGCAGCTTCCCTGGGGTCAGCTCCGCCTCTTTGAGATAAATTCCCAGTCTTTCATGGTCTTTCCTCCACCACTCCATTCCCTTAAGTTCTTGGGGTGCTTG
>PVKH010034851.1:0-11808 GCA_004027955.1 Chaetophractus vellerosus | reverse complement strand
TAGAATAGATGAGTTCAGCACAGTGACAGGACACAAGATTAACAGGCAAAAATTAGTAGCATCTCTATCACTACTAATGAGGAATCTGAGGATGAAGTCAGAAAAAAATTCCATTTATAATAGTGACTAGGTGACAGAGTCTGACCGAAATATGTCTTCACTGCACATGGTCCATCTATCTCTTCTATTCAAACCTATATTTGATGCCAGAGTTTTAGGTGTACTTCCATCGACCGGAGACTATGGGCTGTCCATGTGCCAACTGGGTCCAGAGACTGTGGACCTGCAACTCCTATGCTACAACTCAATGGACTCACCCAGGACACCTAGTTGGGAGTTGATGATGGACGACAGCTATGCTGGGGAATGGAGAGAGCCTGCAGCTGAAGGAAGGATAATCTCTTCCAGCATATCCATGGGATATAAGCCCCCTCTCACTTGTTGGTGGAGGGGACATCACTATCCCAGACTCCTCTGGATTGGGGGAAGATCTATGGATTAGACTGGACTTGTTGGTGTCCTGCTATAGACTTGTGATATAGGCCATGGAAGAAATTGCAAAATTATGTGGAGCCAGGGTCACTGGACACTTTGGGAGCAGGGAGAGGGAAGGGCAATTTTAATGTGGGGTTTTTTGGGGACATGGGAATTGTCGTGGAGCATGTTGCAATGGAGGATGTAGGCCATTTTGCATCATCATGTATCATGCAGAACTGTGTGGGAGAGAGAGTCATCTACAGTCTGAACTGTGATCTACGCTTGATGGCAAAGCCCCAAAATGTGTATATCTATCACAGGCATTATGCCACACTGATGAGGGATGTGTATATGGGGGGTTGTGGGAGGTGTGGGGGGGATGGAAAAAATAGTGACTAGGAATCAAATATTTAAAAATAAAGTTAATCAAGGACATAAAGGACCTGTGTTCAGAAAACTACAAAGCATCACTAAAAGAAACCAATGAAGACCTAAATAAATGGAAGGACATTTCTTGTTCATGGATGAGATGACTAAATATCATTAAGAAGTCAATTCTACCTAAATTGATTTAAAGATTCAATGCAATTCCAAAAAAAAATTCCAACAACCCTTTTACAGAAATGGAAAAGCCAATTATCAAATTGATTTGGAAGGGCAAGGGGTTCTGAATAGCCAAAAATATCTTAGAAAAGAAGAATAAAGTTGGAGGACTCACACTCCCTGACTTTCAAATATATTATTTAGCTACAGTGGTAAAAACAGCATGGTGCTGGCATAAAGATAGACAGATTGACTAATGGAACTGAATTGAGATTCAGAAATAGACCCTCAGATATACAGTCAAGTGATTTTTGACACAGCTCTCAAACCCACCCAGCTGGGTCAGAACAGTCTGTTCAACAAAAATGGTGCTGAGAGAACTGGATATCCATAGCTAAAAGAAAGAAAAAGGCCCTCTGTTTCACACATTATACAAAAATTAAGCCAAGATGGATCAAGAACATAAATATAAAATCTAGAACCATAAAACTTCTAGAACAAAATGTAGAGACATATCCTCAAGATCTTGTGGTAGGTGATGTTTTCTTAAACCTAACACCCAAAGCGTGAGTAATGAAAGAAAATATAGATAAATAGGACCTCCTCAAAATTAAACACTTCTGTGCTCAAATGAGGTTGTTAATCCATTTATTTTTTTTTAAGATATATTTTTTTATTTATTATACATCCCCCCATTTTTGCTTGTTCTTGCTGTGTTCATTTTTCTCTGCATTCCTCTGTGTCTGTTTGAATCCCCATGCTGGGGCGACCTGCCGAGTCAGCTCACCGCACGGCGGCGGCCCGCCTGCTCGCAGGGGCTTGCCTTTGCTCACGGGGGCTTGCCTTTTTGCCCACCCATGGGGGCTTGCCTTTGCCCACAGCAGCGTGCCCTGCCCGCGGCGGCGTGCCCCACCCACGTTGGCTTGCCTTCTCAAGGCAGTCCGCCCATTCGAGGAGGCCCAGGGACCGAACCTGGGGCCTACCATGTGGTAAACTGGCACCCTACCAACTGGGCTATACAACCGGCCCCTCCATTTACTTTTGAAGTAACTACTGATAATTTGGTACTTTCTTCTGTAATCTTACTATTTCGTTTTTTTAAGTCTTATAACTTTTTCGTCCTTCAAATCTTCCTGAATTCCTCTTTTCATATTTATTTGATTTTTAAAATTGTACCATTTTGAGTTCTTTCTCCTTTCTTTCTGGATAGATTTTTTCATATATTTTCATATATTTACCATGGAATTCATTTTTAAAATCCCAAGTCTATAACAATCATATTTGATTTAAGACATGCTTGAATTTAGTAGCATATGCATACACTGTTCCTATACTCCTTCATCCCCCCACCTTATTTTTTGCATAGTTACAAACTATATCCTTGTACATTTTATGTCCCAAACCTTAGATTTATCATTACTTTTCATGCATTTGCATTTTAGCACCTAAAGGATGTGGGAAGTGGAATTATATTCTAAAAAGTACAATACAATAATACTGGAGTTTATAATTATCCATATGCTACATTTACCATAGGTCTTCTTTTCTTTATTCTGCTTTAAATCCCTTTCTAATGTCCTTTACTTTCAGTCTGATGAACTCCCTTGTGGTAATGATCTTCCTCAGCTTTTGTTAATCTGTGAATATCTTAATCTCTTCCTCATTTATGAACAAAAGTCTCATTAGATATAAAATTATTGGTTGGCAACTGTTGTCTTTCAGCACTTTAAGTATTTCAACCCATTGCCTTCTTGTTCACTTGGGTTCTGATGAGAAATTGGCACTTAATCTAATTGATACTCCCTTGTACATAACTCATTGCTTTTCCCTTGAAGCTTTCAGAACTCTCTTCTTGCCCTTTGCATTCAACAGTTTGATCAACATGTGACATAGTATATTTCTCTTCAAGTTTGTACTGTTTGGCATTTTCTGGGCTTCTTGAATGTGCATTTGTTAAGTTTGGGAAGTTTCCTGTCATTAGTTCTTTGATTACTTCTTCTGCCTCCTTTTCTCTTTCTTTTCCCTCTGGGACTTCAATAATGAATATGGCAGTATGCTTTTTGGTGAGCCACAGGTCTCTTAGGCAATTTCATTTTTTCTAATTCTTTTTTCTTTCTGCTCCTCAGCCTGATTCATTTCAATTGTCTTGTCTTCACATTCACTGATTCTTTCTTCTGACAGCTCCAAACTTTTCTTGAAACCCTACTGGGTATTTTTCATTTCAGTTATTGTGGTCTTCAATTCCAGTAGTTCTAGTTGGTAGCTTTTAAAAATGTCTGTCTCTATGAGATTCTCATATTGTTCATTCATTGTTTTCCTGATACCCTTTAGTTCTTCCTCTGTATTTTCCTTCATCTTTTTGAGCATACTGAAGATCATTTTTTAAAAATAATCTTTGGTACATCCACAGTCTGGTCTTTTTGTAATTGATGTTTTCTGGATTTTTATTTATCCTCTTCCTTTAGATAGGTCACCATTTTTTTAATTTGTCTTGTAATGTTTTGTAAAATACTGTATATTTTAATATTTTAAAATGTCAACTCTGAGATTTATTCCCTGAGAAGTCTGCTTCTTGAGTTTGTATCCAGATAGTATTCTGATAGAGATTTTGAGTGTCTGAAGCTAATAAAACCAAGCAAAATAAGCAAAATAACATCTTTCACTGTCATTGCAAATTGGCTTTGCATTGAGTGGTGCTCTCCTTTAGAGTTCAACTCTCATTTTAGAAAGGTCAGCTCAATATGAATGCAAAGTCTAGGTAATCCCTGTCTTTTTCAGGCCTGTGTCTTGACCTGGATTTTTGCTTGCTAGTGCCCTTAGAAGTTTCCCTGTTTCCAGGAATTTATATGTCCCCTCTATTTCCAGGGAAACAGTACTTCTCCCTCTCTTGGGTATTCCACTGCAAGACTGAAAACAGGTAAACCTTTGCCCCAGGCCACCTATTTCAAATGTTTCTTACTCTGTTTTCATTGTCTCAGGCTGTTTTTGCCTAAACAGCAAATTCTGGGAAGGGTGGTGGCATTCTGGAAAGAATTTTCCCAAGTCACTCTTTCCCAGTTGGAATGAGGCCAGAGACTCACAAAGGGAGGTTCTTCCATGGATCCCCTATGCTGCATTTTCTTGACTCAGCACCTGCCAAGCAAATGCCACCTTTCAACTCTCTGCAGCTCTGAGGAGGCATACCATCTTTCAGTCTCCTCTGCTGCTTTTGTCCAGGCAGGTTGGAACAACAGCTGCCCTAAATGCAAGCCCCCAGTGAGAGTGATACAAAGTAGCTAATCAAAAGCAGTGATCAGTGATGGATCTCCCCAAACCCCCACCCGCTGATGCTGGGGAATTAGGTTTCTCTGTCCTTTCTGGCCTTAGAGCGCTCTCTTAGCTGCTGGACTCCATTGCTGCCTGTCATGAGAATGTGGGATAGGCAACAATAACCACTTCAGGGAGAGTACAATTCAGTGGCATTTACTTCAGTTTACCAGCCTTTTCCTCTTGTTCTTCCCTGGATGCTGAATGGTATTTTACTGGACTCTGGAGTTTCAAAATAGTTGATTCAGACAGTCTCTGCCTGTGTAATAGTTGTTCTGGTAAAGAGACTGATTTCTGAAGCTTCCTACTTCACCATCTTCCCACAATTTCCCTCAGAAATTCTTAAAAGTTATACATAAAGGTACAATATGACCCAGAAAGTCCAACTCTAGGTATCTTCCTAATAGAAATGTAAAATAAGTCCATCCAAATATTTGTATGCAAATGTATATAAAAGTGTTTATTCGAAATGTTAAAAAAGTGAAAACAATCCCAATGTCCATCCACTCATGCATGGACAAACAAAAACATTATACTTAATTCACACATCACATTATTCCATTTATAGAAAAGGTCCAGAAAAAGCAACTATTTAATGACAGAAAATAAATTAGTGGTTACCTAGGGCTAGGGGTATAAATGAGATTTGGTTGCAAATGGGCATCAGGGATCATTTTGGAATGATAGAAATATTTTAAAGTTGGATTTTGGTGATGCTTGCATTACCCTATAAATATACTAAAAACCTTGAATTGTACCCTTAAAACAGTAAGGTTGTGGTACATATAGATACATGTATATATATATAAAACATGGAATGCCATTTTTAATATCTAAACTTAATAAAAAGAAAGTAATGATAAAATAAATATTTTGCATAACATGACACAATGAAACTCTATATAGCCAGACAAGTTTTTATGTAAATCATATACTTATTGTTTTGGAAATATAGTCAACATTTATGAAAAGAAATATTCAGTTACATCAATTATAACAACCTCATTATGTGAAATAACATGTGTACATATTTGAGCATGATTTATATACCTATATTTTCATAGGGGCAAGGCCAGAAATATGTTCTCCCAATTTTAAGAGTATTATCTGTTGGCATAATTTCTGATAACTAAATGTTTTAGAGATTTTATTTCCTGTATTATTTTCCTGTAGTTAATATATAGAACAATGCTTAAAAGGAAATAGTAAAGCAAAATTCTGTATTGGAATATTTTCTTTAGTAATTAAAAACAAAGAAAATATGTTCTAAATATACTGATTTGAGGTTCCTAGTTAATTAAATTTTTATGAATACTCACTATATGTCTATAACAAGAACTTTTTTATCAACTACATAAAATAAAGCACATAACATATTACTTCAAAATCAGTTAATTAAATATTTAAATTCGCGTCTGATTTTGAAATACGACTGACTGGAAACAATACGTTTTTTAAAGTCATTTGATAAGCACTACTGGTTGTTTCTTTGTAAAATTTGACCTGCACTACTAAGTTATACACTTTTAATTATAGCACCAAAGATATCTCTGCTACCTATTATTTTGTACAATCATTTATTAATTTCCTCTACTATCTTTCAAATGCCATTTGAATTGCTACATAAGCAGCAAAGTCTAAATCATTTTAATTGCTAAATTTCCTACTCAGGACTACTTAAAAATAAAAAGGCAATTCAGGCAATTAATCTGTCAGTGAGAAAACAACATAGATAGAAACCTTGATTAGCTGGAAGCCACCTTATCAGAGACTTCAGTTAACTTAATTTTTGGAATACATTAACATCTGAAGGATCTAAAGCAAACCGTAGATTTAGAAACAAAACAAACAAACAAATTCCCCCAAAACAAAGCCTGGAAAACAATTTTCTTTTCCCTTAAAAGCAATGTTTATCATTTAAATCTGTTTTTACTTCCTTTTCCAAAGTCTCAAGAAGACTTGACCTTAACCTTCACCTCCCCTACTATTCTTCAAGGTTAATCTCTACCTCTTCACTTTGATCCTTCACTGACTCACTGTCCAAACTCCATCAGTAACAGTACAATATAGTTTCTCTCATTATTTCTCTCCTTCTCTAGTTTAACCATATTTAACCATATAATCCATGCTTAAACATAGAAACATGTCTAGATCTCTTTCACCTTAAAAAAATATTCTCAACAAAACTACTCAAACTATTCAACTACGTGTCTTCCCCTCTTTTTAATGCTGCTATTACAACCCATTTCCCTGAAATTTTTCTTATTGTAAATGCCTCTTTTAAAAATCTCTCTTCTCAGACCCTAAACAACTTCCAGCAGCAAATTTAATGCAAAAAACAACAACAACAACAACAACAACAACAACAACAAAACCAAACCAAACATCGTTTCTCTAATCAGAAAAGTCTGATTTCTCCGTAGTATTTATGTAAGCTCAGGCAAGCCAATTAACCTCCCTCAAAGCCTTAAATTTATCATCATTGAAATTGGTATTATTACAGCTCTTATAGCTATTCTGTAGAAGAGTTTTGAAAATTTACTTGAGAAAATGAATTTGAAGTATTTACTCAACAATTTGACATTTTTACTACATAACTACATAAAATAAAGCACATAACACATTACAGCAGGTGTGGAAAAATAGTAACTATTATTTTAAATGTCTTAACTTTATTATAATCTATGGATGACTTTAACATCAACCATATATTTATATCATTTCTTATCCTTTCAACCTATCCAGTTTATGATTAAATTATGCCAATCCAATATTGCACATAATCATTGAATCCATTCTCTTTTCCCCAAAATCTCCCTCTCATGATTTATCATCCACCAGCTCTTCTCCTTTTTTCTAGTTTCCCCCTCCAAACTATTTGTATTTGATGCCATAATAATCATTTTAAAACATAACTAAAATGTATCCCTTATCTATTTAAGACCCTCTGCCCCCAAACAGTAATATCACAATGCAAACTTTTGAAAAACTCCCTAGCAACTTTGTAATATGCTTTAGAATCTTTAGCACCATACACGTAACAATTTATGGCCTGCTTCCAGACTAATAATCCAGGAACTTCACCTCTAAAATTGCTCTACTGAAGTGAAGCTGCTCTCAGTTTCCTGATTGAAGTGAATTTGCTCTCTGGTTCCTGATTAAGGCAATCACCATGTGTTTATGTTTTCTACCCATTGTCCTTGTGTGCTGCTGTCTCTCAGGAATGGCGCTCTTCCACTTTCTCTCCTACTCCCATTCTTTCTCAGTCTTAAAGTATTTCCACCTGGCTTCAAAATTGAGTTTGCATACTACCTCAGCTGCAAAGCCTTCTCTGAATCCTCAGACAGAGTTACTCACTCTCTTTACCACCATAACCCCTGTATCTTGAATATATCTGACTTTGCATACTTAAAATATTGCAATATATTTAAATATTTACCTTTCCCTGTCTTTTTAAGCTGCAAGTATTTTGCTGTATTGTCACATCTCATTCGTGATTGATTCCACTTAGGAGGCACCCAATAAATGTTCACTGAGAGAATTAATTAATCATTTCATATTTAAATCATTTCTAACGTACTATGAGAATTGATGTTCAGAGACTATGGCACTGGCATAATATATGATTCAAAAGAGAGTTTAAGGTTTTCTTGTTTATATGATGGGAGCTTGTCTCCTCTACACATTCATAGTAATCAGAAGAGTACATATTTCCTGCCTTAGTGGAAAATGGTAAACGGACATTGCTGGAATTGGCACAATAGAATAACAAGGTGCTTATTCACTTTAATTTTAGATCCCTCAAGAAGCAGCCCGAAACTAATAATTTCCTAAAGTTTAAAAATGGATCAAAATATGTGGACATATTATTTGGCTCACTCCTTTTCTATCGTTCCACACTTTCTAAGATTTTAAAAACTTAACAAACTGTTAAATGACACAAAGTTTGCATGATGAGATTCTAAGATGGATGTAATAAAAGAATGAGAATATCTCCCTCATGAGTGACTTCTATTTTACTCTGAAAGAAACACAGATGCTGTGTTCCTGTGAGTACCTGTTTACATAAATCTTATTACACAGCAGGAAAAAATTTAAAAACATGAACTTCTCTTAAATCATTTTATCATATAGCACCAGTGTAATAGATGGGTCATTATGAAACAAAGCATATGAGAGGCTTGAAACACATATGGGTAAGGAGAGTAATACAAGCATACCGTCAATGCCATTGAAATTAGTCTATTAACTGTGGGAGACTGTTTTTATAAAAAGAGAAGTAATATAATCAGATTCCTTTTAGGAGATAATTCTGACTATATAATATGTATTTAAAAACAAGAGAAAGCTGGGAAGTTATTGGTCTGGGATTTCTCCCATCATTTCTTTCTGTAACACAAATCTATGTATCTTACTTACCCTGCTGAAAACTCTCAGGATCTCACCCTTATTCTTAAGGTGAAGACAGAGCTTAATATGTCACATGTGATTTCTCCTTTTAATCCACATTATGATCCCCTCACTCATGCACTTGAGCTAACCTCTTCCTATCCATGATATCTCTGGTCACAATATCGTTCTCTTATTCCTTAGAATGCTCTCTATAAACCCCCATCACCATTCCTTAGCCTGGTTAACTCTTTCTTTTCCTCCACATGGCATAAAAACCCACCTGAACCCTCGAATCAGGTCAACCCCCCCTATCATGGATTCTCAAAGCATCTTGTCTCCTCTTTTACTCTCCTTCATAATACTTGCTAGGGTCACCATTTTATATTTGTGTGGTTTTCTGATTGATGTTTCTGTCTCCCACCTCATTGTTGCCTCTACTAGAGCAGGGATCATGTCTGTTTTTGCTTGATTGTTGATCTTCAGTGTCCAGAAATGAGCCAGGTGAGGCTTTGCAAATGAAAATAGAAGATGCCCACTTAAATCTGGAGCTCGCATAAGTAATGAATAATATTTTTTTCATAAGAATGTCCTATGCAACACTTGGGTCATACTTATACTGAAAAAGGTATTAGTCATGTAAATTTTTAAGAAGAATTATGTTCTAAATGTTGCATGGGGGCATCGTTATACCAAAAATATTATTCATTGTTTATCTAAAATTAAATTGAACTGGGTCCCTGAATTTTAACTGGCAGCCCTACTAGAATTAGAGCACATAGTATTCCTAAATTGATATATTTTGAGTGTATGAATGAGGCCTATACAAATTCATATAATAATTGATATGTGCATTTTGGCCTGACTTTAGTTTCTATTTTCTCCCTCACATAATTTGCTATGTGTGGCAACCACCGAAAGCCTTATTTCCCCTAGTCGTTATGCAAGCATAATTTCAGAAACTTGAATCTAATGAAATTTATTATTTTTTTAGTGACTGTTTTCCTTAGAGGTGTCATATGCCGTCCTTCTGCTTCTTACTCATTGCCTATTGCCTTATATCTGGCTGGCTTCACCCTTTATCATATATCCTCTCTAAGGGCTTTCTTATGCAATAGACACCTTACCCACAGAGTGTGTGGCCTATACATATTTCAAAAGACTACAACAATGATTATGACTGGAAAAAATGACCGTATGAATGGAAAACTGTAAAGTCAAAATTAAGAATGGATAATTAAATGAAAACAGTAGCAATAATTTGGTTCCATTAAATTTGTTAAATTTAGCATTGATAAGAATATCATTACACTTGAAAACACTGCATTGATAAGATAATTACAGAAAAACCATACTCCAATATAAACGATTTCACAAAAAATCAAAATGATAATTTCAATGTTTTAAGTAAAATTGAAATTTAATTTGGAATGTGGATGTATTAATATGCTTATACTCTGGAGTATCATCTTGAAAAGCAAGAGTACCCAAGAAGATTTTTAAACACCCTTGAGTCTGCAGGCCTGAGCTTGATTGAAAACTTTCAGAGGACTTTTTAGAAAACAAAAGCTAAGACACAATTTTCAGGAGGAAAGGTTCTGAGTTCTGGATGCTAATGCAGCCTTGAATTGATGCCTTATAGCTAACAACTGGACTTTTACATTTTTCCTTATAGAAAAGTCCTGCACTGAACTCCAATTTCTTTAACTGGATCTCTATTGTCTCTCATTCCTAAGTCCACTTATAATGGCCTGGTCTAATATGCCAATTTTATAAAGACAGGAACTATTTTTTGCTTATTTTTTCTTTACTCGGGTCCAAAATTATTTTTCTCTAAACTCTGTCCCACACTGACAGATTTATATAATTCTGACTATCCACATTTGAAATCTGTTTTTTAAGTTATGTTTTACTCACTGCCACATGACAAGTATTGAATAACTGTTTATTCAATGAATAAAAAATATAGTTTGATATTAAATTTGGTCACCATTGATTTATATGAACTATCACTTTATATTTGGTCCTTGGAATCCAATGACATGTCTCCAGCAACTACCTATTGTCTATTATGCACTCTCTGGATATTATGTCTGCCTGCCAATGTAGATTTACCCCCAACAAACAGCTGTAGATGGGTTCACCACGTTAGTGTTTGCCCATACCACTAAGTAGATTAGATTCCAGGTCCCTTTCATCTATGCTGAAGTGGGTCATGGCTGGCTGTGTCTCAAGATAAGTCATATTCCCTGGAACTACTCTCCTGAAGACATTTTAAAATTATCTTTTCAGAGTCAACATAAGATAGCAGATGGATAATCTTCCTGAAGGCAGCTGAGGTCATATATCATTAGGCATCAGGGAAATTCTATATGTAACCAAACATCTGCATTTGCAAAATAGAGCTGAAAGCTTTCCAAAAAAATTCTCAAACTCTTATTTCTTGCCAATTTAACATCTGAAAAATGCAGGAAAGGTAATCATGAAAACAGAGTCAGTGAATTTTTGAGCTGAAAGGGCCCTTAGAGATCATGTTTTCCAACTCGATAATTTCACAGATGGAAAACCAGAGCCAAGAGAAGTTAAATATTTCACCTAAGTTCACATAGTGAGTTACTGACAAAAGTGGGACTAAAATATAAGTCTTTTTGCCAGTGCCTCATTACCATGCTGCCACCCTCAGCCTACTCAATTTATTAAATATCATGCATATCTGATGGACATTAAGACTGCACTCTAAATATAATTCCAAAGTTTCCAATCATTTTTTAATAAAATTTATATAATCATTATGGAAAAATGTCTGTCAAAATTACTTTTCCTATATTCCTATAGAATGCTTACTCCTAGGGGAGATATTGAATATCAAATTAAGAAAACAGGATCTTTATAAAATCAATGTTTCCATTTGCAGAAGTAAATATTTAGGTCTTCCCAGAGATGCAGTGGTATGAGTTCAGGTATTTGAATATTTCCTTCTGAGTTTCTATGGAATGACCTATGATTTAGGAAAAGAGAAATGGAGGCTAACCTGCATCATCACTGGATACTAGGAAAGATAATATTCTAAATGCCAGGAACTATAAAGAATTG
>PVKH010034850.1:0-11818 GCA_004027955.1 Chaetophractus vellerosus | reverse complement strand
TTTCTTTCTTTCATCTTCTAATGATCCTTTACTGACCCTTTACTTAATCATCAATTTGAGAAGAAGTGATTTTTTTATTATGTCATTCCTTCTATATTTTTAGCTGTTTCCTAAAGCAGAGCTTTTCCTTATCAACAGGAGATGAACTATAGTTCTTCCAAAGGGTAACATTTATGTGCAATTCTTGTTCTTTAATTAATAGGTTTCAGGTAACAGTGTTGGAGTAATATTTGCAGCAAATTAGTCTTTCTTTACCATTTTCTTTCTTTCTTTTTGACCCATAGATTGTTATTACTTGAATATTTTATAATCTATTTCAGTTGTTATTCATTCTGATGCTAAAGTGTTGAAACTTATTTTATTAAAACCGAAGCAGAATAATCTATGGAAGTAGAAGAAATCTATGAAAAACAAATGAAGCCTTTTGAAAAACACCAAGACATGATTTGCGCCCCCAGAACATGTAATTAATTTCTTAAGTAATATTTTAGTCTTTGAAAATGTTTTTTATTCATATCATTACTCCAGTGTATTGCCTTATTATGCATAAACTCAACAGAATTGGATGTTATTGAAAGATTCAGGAGATATACACATTCAGCTATAAATTGAATAATTAGACATTATTTGACTTAACTTACAACATTGTCATAGTTAACTTTATCATCTTCATCAAATATTTAGTATGCCACCAATTCAGAAGTGGCTTCCTCTGACACTTAAATAGATGAATTTACATCACTAAATATCTTTTTCTAATCTTTCTTAGGCCAACGAAGACAGAACAACATTATCATTTTTGCATTTAACTGTCGTACATTTTACTTTCATGTCCTATTTATAAACCTAAACAGTATTATTTATTAGGAAAGCTACAAATCAAACACTTATCAACACAAATGTTTTTTCAATTAAACAGAACTTGAAGATTTTCTACAATTTGATCTCAAGTATTCTATATCTTTGGAACTCAAAAGAGGTTGGAGTTGCTCTATTAATATGAATCTTGCATAGCTCTGTTCTAACTGAGCAAATGGCTAGGTCTAGTTTGGTAATTTTATGAAATAATTTGTGATATGGGTAAGGAACTGGTAGGTAGACACTGTTTACAAAGTAAGAGATCCTAGGAGTATCCCATTGGCATATGATGGGCAATAACTAAGTCCAACATTCAGCATATGATAACTGGCACCTGAGATAATGGGATGCAAGTGGGAGCACCAGATAGTTGTAGGTGTCATGTAATTTAATAACTAGCAAGACATGTGTTGGATGTACTGATAAGGATTATAGAATGTGCATACTTTGAGAAATTCATAAAACTAGGCAGGCTGTGAGTCGACTTTAGGGAAACCTGCCATATGGTAATGGGAAAAAAGCCATGAGGATCAGTTCAATATAATATTCCACTCAGCAAGAGAATGTCACAAGCTTGACAGGATCCCTGGCATACATGTACAAGAGCACTAGCAAGCTACTATAGACAAGAATTGGAAGCTAATTAATGCAATTCGATTTCAAGGCAAACCCTAATATTGGGGAATAGTATGAGCATCCTCTAATTTTACATGGAAAAAATTGAAACTAGAATAGCTGCAAGGAGTGATTTGAAGTGCAGTCTGAATATTAGACTGGAATTCCTTAATTCTGTACAGAACAAGTTCAAGTCTGATGGGGACTGAAATACAATGAACCAATCATGAGGATATGGAGGGAAAGTATATTGAGGTCTCGATGAGACAGGGCTTGATAGATTGCAAACCAAATGGATTGCAGGTGCTTTGAATTTACAACTAAAACTGGTTCCAGTTAAAACTAAGCAATACAGTAGGAAAAAAAGATACAATTCAAATGTTTTGAGGAGTCTCAATATTCTAAAACACATCAGGGGCCGGCTCAATAGCCCAGTGGATAGGGCACCGGCATAACACATGGGAGGCCCCGGGTTCGGTTCCCGGGGACCTCTCCTAGTGAGCAGACCGCCTTGAGAATGGCAAGCCGCCATGGGCGGGCCAGAGCCGCCGTGGGCAGGGCAAAAAACTGCCACGGACAGGGCAAAAGCCGCCACGGGCAGGGCAGGTCGCCCATGAATGGAGTGCAGCCAGCCACCCGCGAACTGAAAGCCGGCCGTGAATGGAAGCAGAAGCCGCCCACAAGCGGGGAAAGTCACGCCTGCGCAGTGACCAGTCTCGGCGCGTCGCCACAGTGGGGGGGAAGGGGAGATATGTAATAAAATAAAAATAAATCTTTAAAAAAATAAAAAAATAAAAAAATAAAACACATCAAATCATGCACATATATTTAGGTACCTGCAAAAATTAGAAAGTGGATTATCATATGTCCATATGATGATTTTTAAATTTTTCGATACACATCTAACATTTTGATAACCCATTAGACCCTTATTGCTGGTAGGTTTAAATGTTTAAATAGTTTCAATCTTTTTTTTTTAAGATCTATTTATTTATTTCTCTCCTTCCCCCCCTTATTGTTTGCACTCCCTGTCTGCTCATCTTTTTTTAAGGAGGCACCAAAACCAAACCAACGGCCTCCCATGTGGTAGGTGGGAGGCCAGCTGCTTGAGCCACATCCATTTCCTGACATGTACACCTTAAGATGAATTCTTATTCATGTATTTACACTGATGCAGCACTGCAGCCTCCTGCCCTATAAACATTTTTTTGCCCTTTTCTCTTATTTTCATATGAAAATAAGTTGATTTTGCCCTGACATGCATTCCCATATGAGTATCCATTGAAATTTTATTGTTTCGATATCATATCTATTCCATGTCTTTTTAAAGGGAAAGGATGATCCAACAAATCACCCTGGATCAACTTCATTTTTTGAACCCAGAATTTGACACATTTGATCCTATTTAAGCTTTCAATTTTTGAAAGCATCACAATGAAAGTTTAAAAAATAACTCAGAAATCTTTTGCAAACTTGAATAAAGCAGACATTATTAGTTAGTGTGGTACATTAAACACATGATTATGTATAAAAGCTTTACACCATCATTTTAATAACACATTGTTTTAATTAGTTTAGCTAAATCCTGTTGCTTGAAAAATGTTGTGGCAGATTGTCTGGTGACAGTTCATTTTTACTGATTATACTTCAAAAAATATTTTATTGATTACATAGAATACAGTTTTATCTTTGTAATAACTGATCTTAAGGCAAGGAAGCTTTCATAAATACACTAAAATCATTATCTTGACAATCTTTTTGGGGCATAATTCTGAATTTGTTTTAAACTTTTTAAAACTTTTCCATGTAGTTGGAAAATGAATAATGAGAAATTTGTCCAAAATCAGTATTTTAAAAAATGATAATTTTAGGGAGATAGGCATGACTATCAAAATTCAGAGTAATAAAAATGTCCCCCTTTTATAATTTGCTTTAGTACTGTGTAACATGTTTTAGTTCAAGATTTTGAAATGCGTTGGAGCATTGGCGTTAACCTGCCTTAAGAAATAATAAATCCCTTCCCTTTATCAAATTTATTCTCCTAGAGATGGCTAAACTTGTATTTCTGATCTGAACTCTGCTTCCTAATGACCTAGTTCTTTTCAAAGATGATTGTATTTGAAAATGCAAAATATTGTATTAAGAAGTTATTTTTATGTTGTTTTCTAGAGCAGGGGTTCTTAACCTGGGGTCCACGGACTACCAAGGGGTCTGTAGGAAGATTTCAGGGAGTCCTTGAGCTTGAATTGAAAAAAAATCAACTTATTATCTTTATTTTCTCTGACCTCTAACTGAAATCTAGCTTTTCCTTTCCTTATGAATGTTTGTAATAAATTACAGTAGTATTCACTTCATATAACATTACAGTTGTTGAATATTTCAAAAAATTACTTACGCTCATCCATACTCTGAAATTATGGTAGTTGTTAGACCTGACGCTAGTTGAGTGTCATAAAACTATCTGCCACTACATTCTGAGAAAGGGTTTATAAAACAAAGAAGGTTAAGAACCCTTGTTCTAGAGTATAGTGTCAGTAGATTACTTGCTGATTTTGATGGTTTCTCTCTTTCCCTCTTTTACCTTTCTCTCATTAACATACCTCTCCTTTTTTTTCCCCTACCCTTCCAATTTTGGGGCATATCTGTCTGAAATGTTTATTTTTTTTGCACTTACATTTTAAAATGAATAGCCAAAGACTGTAGAGGAAACATGATTTCTACTGTATGTACACATGGTTCTATGATTGGAGAAAAACAAATATTTATGAAGCTCATTTATTTTTGTAGTTATTTTATGTTAGAAAAGAAGCATTATAACTTTGAAAATATGGTTCTTCAGCTCTCCTATGTTCAGGCACAACTGTCTATTTGGGCCATGGTTAAGTCATATGCATGTTCATAAAATATGACACAAATTTGCTGCAACTTATTTTCATGACTGTTTAATATGTGATTTCAATTCCTAGTAGCTAATTATATCATAAAGTACACCTTATGCTCACGACATGCTTTCCTGTCTTAAAAAATAAATACAATCTTCCCTTGACCTCCAACTATGATTGTAGAAAACTACAATTATTTTTGTTTTCTTTACAGGAAAAACTATTTGAAAGAATTTAAAGACATCAACATATACCTGAATTTTCTTGCATTTAGTCAATCTGCAAAACCTGTCATACCTTAATTCAATATATATCTCATATAAACTACTATTACTGTTTTACAACTATCATTCAAATATAAGCCATTATCATATTGCCTGGATAATTGTAAAAGCCCTTTAACATGTTTTTCTAATTCCATCTTTAACATACAAGTCTCCATTTGGCATTGCAAGAAACTGCATATAAATATGTCAGATTAAGTCACACTTTCTTTCTATAACCTATGATTGCATTCCATCTCATTCAAGATAAAACCTACAATCTAGGGTCCTTACTGTGACCAAAAAGGTGCTCTATAATCTGGCCCCTATTACTTATCTAACTGTTTCCTTCCCCTGTGCTCTTGTTGATCTGCCACAATAAAAATCCTTTTCAAACCTAGGCTTGAAATACTTTTCCCCTTGATAATTATCTGGCCCAGACCCTTGTTTCCTTCGTTTAACTCAAAATTCAAGAAATATTGCCTATCCACTTTGTATAAATGAGCAACTTCCAGGAAGTTGCCAGAATTTATCTTTCCCTGCTGTATTTTATTCCACAGGACTTATCAACACAAGAAATACTTTTATTTTTTGCTCATATCTTTATTGCCATTCTCTTTCACTGGAATATAATTTCCAAGAAATTAAGGGCCTTGTTTCTTTTGTTCACTGTTTTAATACCACTACTTAAAAGAGCACCTGATATATAATAGGGACTTATTAAACATTTAATAATGGTTGGATAGATGAAAGGAAGGAAGGAAAGAGAAGAGTTCTGCAGATAGTATAATATAGCATCATGTTAAGGTTGTGTCCATTGACTTTGGAATTACAACGACTTGAGTTTAAATTCTAATCCTGCCATTTGCCAGGTTCCATTAAACTAGGTGCTTAAGCAATATGAGCGTCAGGTGAATTTTCTATAAACTCCTTTTTACTAATATGACTTCACTGTTGTAAAAATAAAATGTTGTATTATATGTCAAATACTTAGCCCCAGTGCCTTGAAGATAATAAGTGCCCAATAAATGTATTTCCAAGAGAGTTCAAATATATTCCTATGATTATAAGAGGTAAAATTTTACATATCATTATTACAGAGTTGGGATATATACCAGAATTCCATTTTGAGGAGCAATAGAGCTATAGAATGATAATAGGATTTATATTTTAGCATGAAAGACCATTTATTGCTCAGGGTTAAATGAAATGCACTGAGTAGCCCAGAAAATTTCTCATGATGTAATGTCCACAAGCCACCAGGGGTGAAGGCCAATATTTAGCTTCTTTCCTATCTACGCGAAGATTGACATAGGGCACATTATGATAGAAATGGTGAGCAGAGATCATATTTTTTTCTCTAGGGTAGATTAAACCTGTCATCCTGTTAAAACATAGTTTGTGCTGCAAAATGGCTGTTCATAGTATCAGAGCTCTTTATGAAATTCAAAAGGTAACTGAGTTGCATCACTGACATTCTTCACGGCTTAATGTTTACGTTTATTAGATTAGTTATAAAAGGAAAAAATAATATTCTGTCCTGGATGGATGAAGTGGGAGATGATGCTTCCTTTACAAAAAGTCAAAGCCTACAGAGAATAAATACACAGAGGAAAGAAAAAAGGAGGGTCATATTAGGCTCATTTAACAGTATTCTATTCAAGCATGTTCCAATTTCCCTCAGGACATGGTTATAAAGATAGTCCCTGCTGAGTTTAGGTCCACACATCACTTGTTATGTCTAGAGGGAGAAACAGTTAATGGTTTTACATACCTCTTGCTGTGCTCAGAATCATATGTCTTCTCAATCAAATGATACAGATAATTAGTAATTCTAATAAAGAATCAAGCTTGACAAATTTTACAGAATTGATTTCAATTTGTTTCCAGCATGTTTAAAATTCCCAAAGTTTTAAGACAAAGTTTATCAATACATAGTCCAATGGAGGAAAAATGGAGCCTTGGTGTTGTATATAAACCTTAAAAAATTGATTCAGGAGCAGATTTCTTACTCTCTCAACTTTATTGTCATATTTTAGATACTTAATGGAGCTTATCCTCCTATATCTTATTTTTCTCATCTATGAAATAGAAGTACTGTATTTACAGCTTAAAGGTTAGTGACTGAGAGAATACCTCCAAAAAAGACAGGTGTAGATATTGTATCTGTGTTTTTAGACCCTTAAAATATCATAGTAAAGTTAAACAAATGACAATTGTGCAATACTGAGTTTGTAAATTAGTATCAATGTTTATTAATATAAATATTAGCAAAAGGAGTAAGGATACAACTTTATCTAAGTTAATCCTTAAATAATTAAGAATATTTGGTACATGTTTAAGAAGAAGTAGTGTTCAAATTAAAATTTGTTTGCCTGGCTTTCTAACATTCCATGGAAAATAAAGTATTTTTTTAAATGAGTCATGAGAGGATTTCTCATTAAGTAAATTTCAGAAACATAGCATTGTTTGGGATAATTCAATGACAATTTAAAAAATTAAAGCATCTAAGAATTCCTTCAGTAAATATGAAGGTTAATTTTTTAAATTTTTCAGTTCCAAAACATATTTCATCATGACATATATTCAAAGAACATCTATTAATATCTTTTTCATCATCCCTTCAGTAGGACATACTATGGCAGACAGTGGTAAAGCTATGATTGATTGTTTGACTTATTTTAAATATAATACTATGGAAATTACCACAGAAATCTTTTACAATACTTTCATTGTGATGAGAGAAAATTGAAGTGTAATTTTTAAAACAAGTAAAGTTTATTTAATATTCCATGTATTCTGTGTATTATTTTCTGATCTTTCATATATTTGTAGAGTTGTTTCATTCTTACTGGTGATTTGCAATAGATTGAAACATGATGAAAATTAGAAGCTCAATATAAACCCACTCTCCCATTGACCATCACTAAGTTTGCATTAATAATTTGAGGCAGTTCTTAGTAATCAGCATCCTGTTTGTGAGAGAAAATTGATTGTACACGTGGGCTATTTTTTGATGATTTGGGATTTATAAAAACAAATCAAATGTAGGATGAACAGAGTGGGTGAACATCATAAAATATGCACAATTTAAACTAACCTATGCTTTTTAAATATTGTTTCTGGATTGTTCCTCTGGTAATTCTATATTTCTTATCATTTTGCGATTGCCAATTAATTATCGCATCCTATTTTGAATCCTCAAATTGTGTTTTTTATTGATTGTTCTTTTCTTTAGTATGTTGTTTTTTTAACACAATATGAAGAAGTTGTCTGTAATGGTTTGAGTTTGATTTAATTATGAATTCCAAAAATATAGATTAGATTATGTTTGTAAGCTGGTCTGTTCATCTGGGCATGATTGAGTTGTGAGTAGGGCGTTAACTGCCATGTCAGTGAGACATTGAGCCCCGCCCCTCGGTGGGCGTGGTCTCAAGTATGGAAGGCGAGATGAGAGAAGCAGAGAGGAGATTTGGAGAAGGAGATTTGAAAAGCAGTTCTGATGTTGGAGTGAGCCGATCGCCGGATAGGCTACAGCTGGCCTTGTGGAGAGACGCAACGCAGAGAGTCTCATAGTCTTCAGCTGAACTCGTGAGGGAAACAGAAGCTAAGCCCGGAGAGAAACGCAGCCCCGGGAACAAAGGAACCCGGAAGCCTGAACCCTGGAGACGTCGGCAGCCATCTTCCTCCAATGCGTGGACTTGGGTATGGGAAGAAATTTATGCTTTGTGGCCTGGTAACTGTAAGCTTCTACCCCAAATAAATACCCTTTATAAAGACCGACCAATCTTTGGTATATTTCAAAAGGCACTCCTGTGGCTGACCAAAACATTGTCTAAAGTAGTAGTAAGGAAAGGTGATTAATTATAAAGGAGTCAATGCATTTATCCTTTCCTTCAAGAAGGTGGAGGAAAGATATTTTTAAAGGCATACTAAATAAATTTGTTATGGTAGTGTTTGGGATGCTATTCCAAGATCATTGGCTCTTTCTGGCTATGAAGACATATTATGTGATAAAAGCAGCAGATTTAGGGCTTTTGTCTATAGGAAGCTAGTGAAATTGTGGACAAGAATCAAATGAAGAAGTGGCTGGAAATGGAGGGCATTACAATATTGGCCTCTAGATCCAGGACTGTCTATTTTGAGTGAATTCCCTGAGATGGTCCCTTAGCAGTTCAGTGGCTTGGAGCAGGCCAGTTTAGCACCAAAAATATCCCAATATGTGACAGCTTATAAAGCGTATGTGGGCATGTATGAGTGCAAGTAAAATAACTTCCTGTCTAACTCTAAGGACTGCCATAACAGGGACCATTGCCTAGCTTGTATATTTTGTGCTCAGACCTTCAGACTCCAACATATTACTATCATTGAACACCAGGTGGAATGGGAAAGGAACCTACATCTCTAATTTGATGCTATACTGAGATATATGTTCACCCTGAGCTGGGCAGATAAAGCAGTGGATATTACACTCACTTGATTTTTCCAAGTATTGAAGCTCAGCTTCAACCATTTTTTTTTTTAAGATTTATTTATTTTATTACATATCTCCCCTTCGCCCCCCTGCCGCGGCGACGTGCCAAGACTGGTCACTGCGCAGGCACGGCTTTCCCCGCTTGTGGGCGGCTTCTGCTTCCATTCACAGCCGGCTTTCAGTTCGCGGGTGGCTGGTTGTGCTCCATTCGCGGGCGACCTGCCCTGCCCGTGGCGGCTTTTTTTGCCCTGTCCGTGGCAGCTTTTTGCCCTGCCCACGGCGGCTCTGGCCCGCCCATGGCGGCTTGCCATTCTCAATGTGGTCTGCCCACTAGGAGAGGTCCCCAGGAACTGAACCCGGGGCCTCCCATGTGGTATGCCGGCCCCCTATCCACTGGGCTATCAAGCCAGCCCCCAACCATTTTTAAATTGACAGATCTTATTGCTGTGTGACCAGAAAATAAAATTCATGTATGCTTTTTTCTTTTTGATATTTTACCTTTGTACGCCTTTGTTTAGATGATTTAAATATGACCTTTTCTGAATGGCAAAGTCAAAAAAGCAAAGACTATTTTGTGCTCTAAAAAGTGGTAGATAACACAAATATAAGTATTTCAGACTGCTGACTTTTCAGTAATTCAGTCTTGAATTTTAAGTTCAAAATAAATCAGAGATGTCAGTATTGGCCAGTTAAATTAGTTTATATAGAATCCCACGTGAGCATACCCTACATACACATCTCTTGATTTCTAACAAAATGAAGGGTATTTAGACAGGTTCTGAGGTTTCTTATTTAAATAAAGGTGGTTTTGAATTAAAGTGAGAGGAAATTTTGAGAAATAAATTTAAAATAAAGGCAAAATCAAGTAATGCCTTGAAAAGAAATGACAAAAGAAGTAGGGATATGGAACAACTTGAAACACAACTAGACTTGAATGGTAAACAGAGACTGATAAGAAAGGCCAAAAAACAATGTACTGTATTGAAAAAACAAACAAAGAAGAAAGAGTAGTAGATGGAGATTTGAAATCACACACATGGAACCTGGCAAGAAAATTAATATACTGAGACATGATGAAAAGGTGAAAATGGCAAGAAAGACAGTAGTCAATTGAAGGAAAGAAAAGAAATCATTCTTTAACTTAAAGATTTTGATCATTTAAAAACTTTCATCTGATTATTTTTTGTTTCATGACTTTCTTCTGTCCTTGCTTTTCCCAGAATCAGTCACAACCTCATATAACTATCTTCAAAATGAAAATGGCATTGGAGGGAGGGGCAAGATGGCAACAGGGTAAGGAGCTCTAAAAGTCAGCTTATCCTACAGTGCAGTTAATAATCACCCAGAGCTATCTAAATAAAGCACATGCTTTGGGGCCCAAGGAGACCAGAAAATCATCCTGCAACATCTTTGAAAGAATGGAAGGAGGAGACTGCCCATCTACAGTGGACTCATGAGTAGAACACCCCATGCCATGGAGGCTGGTGCCCATCTTCTAGTGGTAGTACAAGCCACCTCAGGAGCTATTCCATGGCGGAGTTGGAAGCGCCATTGCCCAAAAATGGGGGAGGAAGAGATGGTTGGCCACCAACTTCAGCTACTAATTAGTAAATTCAGCTGGCTAAAGTATAATCCCAAGAACAGTTAAAGTTTGATCCTGTCTGTGATGGTTAGGCTAAGGTGTCAACTCAGCCAGGTAATTGTGTCCAGGTATTAGGTCCAGCAAGCACTGGGCTAATTGTAATACAAGAGCATTTAGGGACTTTGATCACCAGTGAGTTTACTGCATGGATGGCTGATTACATCTGCATCAATCAGAGAAACTGGATCAAGAATGGATGATGCTTTTATCCAATCAGTTGACTGCCTTAAAAGGGAAGTGATTTCAACATTCAGAGAGAATTTTCCAACTCTTCGTTGTACAGCCAGCTTCTCCCACAAACTCATCAAGGATCCTTCATCTGTCTTTCATCAGAGCCCCTGGCTTGCAGCCTGCCTGCGGAACCTGGACTTGTGCATCCCCAAGGTCACATGAGAGACTCATATAAAATCTTATATTATTGACAGATATCTCCTGTTGATTCTGTTTCCCGAGAGCCCTGACTAATAACTGTCCAAGTCACAAAGAGGTCAGTAGCCACCATTTTAATTCTGTCTCTAGCATGAGGGGAAGTGGGGCTGATTGAAAATCACAATGATGGTAGGGACTGGCTTCTTTCCACCCAGATTGGGCTTCAGTCCTAGGATAGGCACCAGCCCCATCTCCAGAAAGGAGGAAGCTGGTAGGACCTGCACCAGCCACTCCTAACAACTGCAGGTGCTTTCAGCCAGCACAGACTGGATACTCACACTCCTGAGGCTCCTTCCCTACAGCCTAATAGGATAGTAGGGGAGCTGTGTTTCCTTGGCCTCTCTGGGAAACTGCAGGTGCTTTCAGCCTGCACAGACTGATTTGTTGAGTGCCTTCAGGACCACCCTTGACCACCCCCTCATAGGATAAGAGGGGATTGATGTTTCTTCAGCCTCTCAGAGAAACTGCAGGTGCTTTCAGCCCACAGGGATTAGATCACTGGAAACTCCATTTGGCCCATCCCTACCCCTGGCAGGGGAGTAGGGAAAGTGCTATGTCATTCTACTTGGGTAACTGCAGTCATGTTTGACCTGTAAGGTTTAGTTTGCTCACCACGCCTGCAGCTCCATCCCTGCCCCAGGCATGGGAAGAAGCA
>PVKH010034849.1:0-11808 GCA_004027955.1 Chaetophractus vellerosus | reverse complement strand
AGCGGATTGATAGACAGATAGGTGGATGGGTAGATAGAATAATACAGTAAATGTGACAAATGTTAACTTGGTGGATCTGGGTATCTGGGGCTGAGGGTCTGTTGGCATTCTCTATATGGGGTTGATACCATTTTTGGAACGGCCCCATAACTTTGAAAGTATTTCAAAATAAAAATTTAAGAAAAACCATATGTGTTCCCACTAATACCAGAGCAATCAGCACAGTATGTTCCACCAAGCCGTAGCGCAGGACTGTCCATCCCTGTGACACAATGACATCTACGTGTCTGTCTCCTCCCAACCCACTTTCTCTAGCTAACATCCTTAATCACAAATTAGTCAGCAAGTGTTCATTAGGCTCTGCCCCACGTGTTCAGCATTGTATAAGGATAAAAGAAGTTTAGAACCTAATACTTGCTCACAGTGGATTTCTATTCCAGCTGGAAGCCCACATCCAGTGGTTCGTAAACTGTTATTGGTGTCCCCAATCCCCATGACCGAGGTATTGTGCTGGTAACACTCGGGATGCAAAGAAGAAAAGAAGTCATAGTCCCAGGCCCCAATAAATAAGGCTATATATTATTTATATAATAGGGACTCTAAAGGGGTATGTATGAAGCACTTACGGGTACCACAACATGCCAAAGAGGTGGGCCCCCCTCTTGTGAACAAGCTCTGAGGATGGCAGGGTTACGGCCGTGTCTGTTTTAGAATGGCAGTCTGTGAAATGGTCAAGACCAGCCGGCCTGTGCCTGGGTAGAGGACATGACCTAGGGCAATGGCTGTGGGGTCCAGAGGTGGAGAGCGACTCCAGAGATGTGTGGAAGTGGCCCAACGTGCACCCTGCTCAGTGTAAGAAAGGAAGACCCAGACGCTGAAAGATGACCCTGACGGCTCACTCAGGCATCTGAGTAGACCACACTGAGGAAGACGTGGCTGTGGGGAGGCTGATTCAGGAGCTTACATCTGAAAATGCTGTGATTTGGGAGGGCGGGATGAGGAGGCAGCTGGTGCCCCTGGGAGCTACAGAGGCTGGGGCCATGGAAGGCCAGGCCTACGGCGTACACCTGAAGACCGCCCCATCTAGAGGAAGGTGAACAAGGGGGCTGGCTTGCTTCTCAGCCTGAAATAGGCCAGGGAGGAAGGAGAACCAGCAGCCCGGAGTATCGCACCCCCGAGGGAAGGCCATTTGAGAAGAACTCACGGAGCATCCGCACAACGTACTGATTTCATGAAGCAAGAGTAGCACTGACACCTTTTTGAGGACGTTGAGACCTGTTTTGTGTCACAGGTGAGTAAATGTAAAAGGTTAAAATCAGTGTGGGTGGGAATTATAAAGGCTTCCCAGGGGAAGTGGCTCTTAATCTGAGCTTTGAGAGTCTGAAGATTAGGGAAAAGAGAAATGGAGGGGCAGGACCTTCCAGGTAGGAATTAAAATCCGAACAAAGCTCTGGGGGACCAGGGATCACCAAGGACCCTAACTCCAGCGACCAGTCCTCTTGGGTTGATGTGGATGGACGGCGGGAGACGATGCAGGACCAGCCCCGAGAGCTGTCTTGTGGGAGCTTTCAGAGTCAAGCAGAGACATGGGGCTCATTCTAAGTCAGGCCATAGCTGAGCCCCCGCGGCCCATCTGCCAGGAGGTCCCTGCTCTGAACCAATTACCCATCACAAGAGCCCCAAATTATTCTTGTCGACTCCCCCCATACTGGCTCCCGACCCGACAACTGTCTGGGCAAGAAGACAGAGTCCGTCTGGCGATGCCACTATAAGCTCACGACATTTTTCAGCTGACCCTACGGGCTCAAAGATCGCAACCAGCTACTGTCCCCCATTAATCTGGTAAACAGAACGGGGGCAGGTCAAAGATCTCCGGGGGCTTATCGCTTGGAAATTCTGATTAATCTATCAGAAGAAGGAAGAGATAAAAGACCTGTATTTTCACACTGCTTTAAATTTGCTCAAAGGTGGTGTTTCCGATACCTGCCCATTTTATCTTAAAAGATCCTTACAAGGCAAGAAAGAGCAATGTTCAATGTTCCCCTCCCCCTCTTTCTTCTCTTCTATGGTTCATGCAAAAAAATCTAACACCGTTGTTTTAATTCATAGGTAGAATGTTGGCAAGCTCCGATAATCTTCTTTCACAATTTCTACTAAACACACATTGCGGCAGATTATATGTGAATTATCAGTAATCTTAAATAAGCGAACCTGATAAATGGAAAGGGGCTTAGCTCTTAAATAATTAGGTAAAAATCAGTTCTGGGTTCTTTCCAGAATCTCGAAGGCTCAGACAGGAGCAAAAGGTTACAGTAAATTTGAAGAAATCTCTGCACCCAGCTTGGAGAAATTTACACATTGGCTTTTTAAATGAAGGCACTTTTATAGCATTAATTGGAGATTTTAAGCAGCAGGGGGTGGGATTTCATTTTATTTTGTAAAGAAAAGTCTAACAGTTGTCAAATGGCCTGGGTAGAAGTGAATTATTTTGAGTTTTTTCTCCAGCTCTCTGAAATGAAGCTTTCACTGCCTGCCGCGCAATGGCCTTCTTTTGCCATGTAAATGCGGGATCAATCTAGTTTTAAACAGAAGGATTTTCTAATGCATTTCTGGTATTTTTCAAGCTGTGATACAGCTGATAGGAGTCCTTAAAAAATGTGAATTACAGGAAATTCATATTTATAAGCCTCTGCAAGTAATTCTGGAGCACTGACTTTTAAGCATCTGCTAATGAAGAATTCCAAGAGCAGCCCCGTGCGCTCGCGGCTAACATTTCCTACACATGCCTCTTCCCTGACTCAGGCCCTGGTGGCGCAGTCGCATTCGGAGGCCTGGCCCGCCTAATCTCATTTTGGTCCACTGTCCAAGGTGGGGGTGTGGCCTGGAGTGCAGCTGCAAGGGGGTCACCATCCCTTGAGGGGGTCCGATTCCCTTAGGTTCCATAGAGGTTATGGCCAGCCTGGGCAGCACAGACTTCTAACTGCCTTGTGGTTTTGCTTTCACTTGTAATTGTCCCTTGGAGAACACTGGAAACCATGGCATGGCAACAGTATTAGTCTCCTATTGCTGCTATAACAAATTACCAGAAATGTGGTGGCTTAAAAACAACACAAGCGTACTACCTTGCAGGCCTGAAGGTGTGAAGTCTGAAATGGGTCTTTGGGCTAAAATCCAGGTGCTGGTGGGGCTGACTCCTTCCTGGGGGCTCCAGGAGAGAGTCTGTCTTCTTGGTTTTTCCATTCCCTGGCTTGTGGTCTCCTTCCTCCCGATGAAGATGGCATCGTGTCTTTCTCCCGGTGCCATCTCTCTGGTTGTGACTCTTCTGCCTCCCTCTTCCACATTTAAAAGACCCCTGTGATTCCACTGGGCCCACCGGGATAATCTCCTTACCATAAGATCAGCCAATTAGCAACTTTACCTTCTCTTGCCATGTAACCTAACATCATCACAGGGGTAGGGTTATGAGGCATTAGTCTGCCCACCACACTTGCATTAATTAAATTGTTTAGGAAAAACGGGCGCGAAAGGTTTTCATAGCAGACATTTTAATGTAAATCAGTTAGTCCAATAGAAAAGCTCATTTAGTCTGCAGAAGCTGCCCCTTAGATCAATCCCATTATGATATTATCAAAAGTCCCAAAGCGAGTGCCCATGTCATCATACAACCTGTAAATAAAGGCGACTATAAATGATTTCTCAGTTATGCTGTTTTATATTCATGTCCTTCAGAACAAAACAACCAGATGGATGAGATTCATTTTCACATTTATACCTGACTCGTCTCAGGACTCGGGACCGTAGAAGAAATCAGAGGTCACTTATCCCAAACTCCCAACAATGGCCAGCTCCCAGTCACATCATTATCTTTTTGAAAGGCCTCCAGGGATCAGAACAGATTTAGCACCTCTCTCCTAACCCAAAGGCAAAGTAACAGCATTTGAGAGATTTTTCTAAGAGATTGTACTGTTCTGAACACTTAAGAAATAAAGCTAAAAGACAAATACTTTCATTAATTCAACAATATATATTGAGCACCTAAAATTCATTTGAATGCCAAGGGACTAGATCTGATATTTAAAACTAAAAAAAAAAATTCTCCCCTACAGCCATGTCCTCATTTCTTGCCTCTGTCCAGTCCATTCTTTCAACCATCACCTTGTCTGCAGAGCTCATGGTTCACTTAACAATGGTGGGATCCCAGCACCCAGGACCTAAGAAACTGGAAGAAGCCATCACTGAGGAGGGTAAATGGCACCAAACAGAGGGGCTCACCTAAGACGTGGCTCAACCCGTGGACTCCCTCTTCTTTCAGGCAGAATTGCAAATGCAGAACAGGGAACCCTGCAGCGGGGCTCTCTGACCTGGCCTTCTTTCTGCCTGTTTCCTCATTGGTTGTCTGCCTCCTCGCCTGAACAGTGCCCTAAGAGCAGGGCTCTTGTCTGACTTGTTCACCCCCCATGCCCCGAGTCATCAAGAGGACTGGCTGGCCCAGTGTGGAGCTCGGTAACAACAGTTGTGGGGTGTTCTCTCTAAGGAGCCCTGGTTGTGGAAGCAGACCCACGAGGAAGGAGAAGGTATCAGGCCCAATGCTGATCCTTTCTCTGGAAAACTACTGCAATTTCTACATGCAAGAAGTTTACTTTTAAAAGAGCACAAACCTAAGAAAAGCAAAAAAAAAAAAAGCATACACCTGCTTCCCAAGGCAATCCTTTCCAACTCGCTCAGCTCTGGGTCTTATTAGGGCGTCCACCCCACCCCTACCCCCACCCAGGGCCTGCCTCTTGTCAACACTTGGAGAAATCTTTATCTGAGGACAGGGCTATTCTTCCCCCCTCAAACAGAAAGTAGTTGAGAGGGAGAGGGAAGCAATGGCGGGAGGCATGAAGAAAACAGAACTGTAATTATTTATGTGCTGAAAAAGTTGTTCTGGGGATGCTGTGCCGAGACACAATGTGACCGAACTATTCCCATCACATTAATAATAATAATAAAATGCCTTCACCTCCCATGACAAGAAGCTGCAAATCTAAATAATTTTATCTTCTCCTCTGAATATTTCCCAGGACACAACAGTAGCTCTCAGGCAGAGAGAAATTATTCACTAGCACATTAAAATACTCCCTTTCAAAGATGACTTCGAGATAATATTTGTTATGTGCCTTTGGTAATTTTACAGATATATGGATGTATACATACAAACATATATATGTATATATACACAAACACCAATGTATAAACCTTTATAAATATAACATATGTATATGTCTCTTTTACTAAAATGCTCAATTTTGTTGATGGAGCAGTTTACACTTCATACAGTAATTTAATCCACTGTAACAGAGATAAAAAGATGTATAACTCTGCCATGTCTGAAACATCAGTAATATCTATGTACTCAAGCTGTGCTTTTAAAGATTTACTCATATAATTTGCCATAAAATCAAAGTACCACATCTCTATTACACAGGCCCGGAAATATTTTAACTATTCTCCTATAGCATAATAAATATCAGTTTTCAAACACCTAATTAATCCAAGTTTATACCAGGTTCAATTTAAAGTATACCAAAATGAATGAGCCACACACCCCATCTTTACGTAGCTCACCTTAATACAAGGATGTTGTCTTGCTGAAATGAACTCACCGTCGACATTCTGTTTCAGAACTTTGTCTTATTTGCAAGTTCACAAAGTCAACTCTCTCAGCATGATCTGACACTAAATGAACTCACAAATACCAAAGTGTAAGCCAGAAGACCATCAAAATTAATTAAATCATTATATTTTAGAGCCTCAAAGGACTCTAGAAAGCCAATAGTTCAACTCTTTCATTTTACTATTGAGAACGGAATTATTGAATAATTTGCCCAAGGCATGACTAGACCCCTATTTCTCACTTAGTCAATGCTCTTTAATTTACAGTAGGCTGTATCTAGTTGATAAGAAAATATTTTGGGAGGAGGGAAGGGGTGGCAAGTTAAATTCACGTTGTTGCTTTAGCAACCATGGAATTATCTCTGTAACTTACTACAGTGCCTTCCAGAGAAGAGTGTTCCATAAATTATTGCTAAACATGAATGAATGGATGGACAGACGTATGGACAGATGGACGGATGGATGGATGGTGGATGGAAGGAACTGGAATTCCTTTAAGAATATTCGCTTCAAAGTGTACTTCCCTCTGACCATGGGAAAACCTAGCAAATCTTCTCTTCTGTGTCTGCTGAGGAGCAATTTTGCAAACAGCATTCCCAGTCTGAAGCACATGAGACTATAACTATCCTGGGCAGCACTGGATGGTTTTCTCCATGTTGGATTCTTTTTTTTCTGTTTAATATATTTTCTACGGGATATGAACTCTGCAATCATGAACCGATTCCAATGACTATCAGACTTCATCACAGAGTTCTAATAAAATTGTGCCCCCATTACAAATGTTATGTGATTTTTAAATTTAGGTGCACTCATTCATTTCTAGAACTTCTATTTGCCTAACAATTAGCTCAACATGAAATCAAGAGAGGTTCTATTTTTTAGACTTTTGCCTGAATCCCTTTATAAATAATTTATACTCTTATCCATAGCCTCTGCCCACTCATTATGTGCTATTGGTGCGAGGGTTTTTTGTTTGTTTAAACCACCACTGTTTCGTAAGAATGCTAGACTCTTACTGCTTGCATCATTCTGTTTGATGCTTGCCCACTTGCTGTATTTTACTGTTACTTATTTCAGGTATAGGTCCCCTTCCCCTGATGAGATTATGCCCTGGTTACTGTCAGGAGCCACAGCTTACAATGTCACAGTGAGTACTCAATAAACCCATCTTGTTTGCCTCAGGTTTAACAGTTTTAGAGTTACTTGAGAGAGCCACGTAAAAACTTCTCTCCAATTAGACAGTTTAATTAGAAATACACTCCTTTCAGAATTGTTTGTGAGCATTTAGGAAAGGATGAAATAATGGAAAGAGCCCAAAATAAGTTCACTTAGGATGTAATTAATGAGAAAATTCATTTCTTTTTTTAAAACAGGGTAACTAGTTTGATAGATGAAGCAAACGTCAAACAATATAGAATACTTGCATTTCAGCATAATAACTAGTAGATTCACAAGCCCGCCAATCCACAGATCTTTGTGCAAATGATTGTGAAATTTCGGTTGGGAAATAAGATGACCGTGTGGACTTAAGTAGGTCCATTCGTCCATTTACTAAACAAATACTGACTACCTACTAAATAGCAGGTTCAATTTAAAGTACACCAAAATGAATGAGCCACACACCCCATGTGTAAGTAGCTCACATTCTAGTGAGGGGGTAAACATAAAATAGTAACAGAGTTACAAACAAAGGCCTATATTAAAAAGCAATAAACCTGACCAGGATGGGAGCAGGAGTTAGACTACAGAAGAAGGGTCAGGGAATATTTCAGCTTATTTAGGGAAGTGGAACCTTTGGGGAAAAAAATGAGTAAGTTTTGAAAAATGTAGTTGGGGGTGGCAGTACGAGTGGAGAGAATTTCAAAGGAGACCATAAAAACAAAGAAATCGCATGGGCCGTGGAGGAAACTGCAAGCCATCTGGTGTTGTGTGAACATCAAGCCCAGTTCAGGGAGTAATGGAAGATGATGATACAAAAGACTTAGATCATGAACTTGAGTGCTCTGTTGAACATGTGGATTTTGTCCTATGGGTGACAGGGAGTCATTGGAGGGTTTTCAGCATGTGAACTGCATAAGTGAATTTGTGTTTCAGACAGATGACACTGGAAATAGTGGAGAGCAAAGCTTGGGGTAATAGAGAGATGAAAATAAGGGAACTTTCCTAATATTTAGTAACTAAAGTCAGTGAGATCTGATGAAGAGTTGGGGATAGTGGTAAGGAGGAGGAAGTGGTCAAGACTGCTCTTCACCTGCTCCTAAAATCTAGACAATGACCTCAATCAAGGTAGAAAGTTTGGGGTGGAAGACGGTCGGTTCAGTTTTAGACATATTGGATGCAAGGTCTTTGAACCAATGTCCATGTGTCTAAAGAAGAGTGTCTCTCGTTGACCCCCATTTATTTTTTTAAAAAACTTATAAAAATAATTGGATACCACATGGACAGCATACCTACCAAATATCCAGATTATGGTAAGCTGGAAGGGATAACAAATAAATAAATATAATTATGATGCACAATGATCCCGACAAGCTGAAATATAGATCGAGATTAAAGTTAAGAGGAAAACATGAAAAATCCTGCATTATAGGATGGGAAGGCGGCACTTGACACCTGTTCATGTGAAAACAAATGGGAATTTTAGTAGCACTTAACCTATATTGATTCTGAAATTTTGGACTCATTCATAAAAATGTGTAATACACTTTTTAACAAAAGAATTTTCAGACCAGGATGGGCCACAGAACCCTTGGAGTTGCATCAAAATATTTTAGTGACCACCACAGCATATGAAGAAAAAAAAAGCATGGGCAGGTGGGTGTCCCCACCTGTGCAGCAAACTCCCATTCCACCAGAGCAGATCCACTTTTATTTATTATGCAAAGTGGATTTTGTATAAAATGTCATTTAACGAAAGGGTTCCGCTTCCAAAACCAATCATTGTAATCGTAGCTTATAATCATCTCATGGTAAATTCTGCACAAGTCAAACCACCTCTGAATATTTGTGTTCAGTTCCAGGCATCTCAGATTTAGGTGGCCGTCGACACACCAAAAGTTTGCAGATAGAATGAGCCCAGGAAGGGAGAACCCAAAAAATCATCCTGTTGAAGAATGACTGAAAGAATGAGAGACGTCTCCGCTGGGGAAAGACAACGGTGTGCATCAAGGGCGTCTCCAAACATCTGAAGGACCATCAGATGGAAGCGCCGTGTTCTTCAAGGAGCCCTTTCGATGGCTCCATCAGGAGCAAAAGGAGGAGGTTACCAGGAAGTTGGCTGTGGGCCACTACAGGAGGGGTTTGCTCACATTCGGAGCAACAGCCTCCCTAAAAGGAAGTAAGTGTCCCGGAGGTATGCAGCCCATTCTGTCTGCTACAGAAAAGTCGATTCGCTTTAAGAGCTTTGTGTTGTGATTCTAAAGTAAAGGACACGCATAACCCAACTATATTCTCATTATGTGTATGGACTTTGTGATGGGCAGCTGTACTCCCCAACTGTTCGTTCGGCAAGTGTTGAGAACTATAAGTGCTATTTTCAGACTTACAAGCTTAAGAAAGGCCTGGTGGCAGCCCTCAAGTGGCTCAGAGTCAGTGAAGGGGGCAAATTATTACAGGACATGGACAACGGGAATGGTGTTCCCTTTGGGACAAAAGGAAGAGGGATAGTACACCATCCTCCCACCTGACCAAGTCCCTGATAGGAAAACATCGTATTTTCCATCAGAGGTGGACCTTCTTGGGTGGACCTCACGTCTGGCCACGGGCATTCCTCTTTTCTCCTGGTCACCAACACTGCTCTAAACACCAAGACGGGCACGGGACCACGCCAATCTTAAATCATTAGCCCCAGCCACGACAGGTCCACGGGGGCGCACGTGATATTTAGCTGGGCCAATCAGAGTCCTTCCTTCACTCTGAAGTTATCAGAGAAACGTTCTCCTTACTCGCAGGTTCCTGAGCTAAAGGCTGGAGCCGTCTTGCCCTCACAGGAGAAAAGCCTGTCTGGAATAAGGGGGAATGAAGCCAAGAGGCGAGGAGAATTCTAGCTGAAAGATGCAGAGGGCAGGTTACTGGTGTCTGTGTGCCCGGCTCCAGGTCCTGAGGTTTCTGGCTCTGCCCTGGTCTTTAAAAACAATTTTCATTTCTGGACTTTACCTATTGCAATATTCAAAGTCACTTGCAACCAGAAGGCACTGACAAAAACATACATTTAATGAGGTCATTACATAAAACAAAGCAAGCTGGTGTGAGATGGATAAAAACTAGAAAAAACAGTAGAAATAAATGAAAATATGTATTTTCATTTGTTCAGTGAAAACAATTCTGAGCACTGACAACTGGTATAACGTTTGGGTGCTGGGAATAGAATGGAGAAAACAGATGTAAACCAGCAAGACACAGTTATGTACAAGGCACGTGAACACAGATTTGGGTAGAGCTATAGTGAAGTTAAAAATGGATAAAGATGTATTGTATACATATGAGATAATATAAATGGCATTATCTGTAGGGGAAAAACTGAAAATAAAGTAGAACCAATGCAACACTGATACTGACCAGTTAGAAAACATAAACAACTGGTGTGGCAACTGGCCATAGTGATAGGGCCCAGCTGAATATCAGCCCTGATTAATTCACCCTAGAAATTAATTATCATCCCTGAATCCTCGGTGGCTTTAAAGGAATACATCAGAAAGCAGGAGGAGGTTAGAGGTAGTAATTGAACATTGAGTTCATGCCAGTTTTTCTGATTACAGACATCTTGCAATTTATCTCCTGCTAATTGAACTGTAGAGTTTTTTCCATGGGGATTTGGGGCCAAATTTGGAATTAGTGGACTTTTCCAAAATTACTTGGTCAACAAGGTAAGAAGGCCTGTTCAGTCGTATTGCTTTATAAAGATATTTCCACCAGCTAATTTACATAGTGGGCCTAGGTAGCGGAAAATCATTAATGTTATTGTTTTGGAATAAACGATTTTCAGACTGGGGAGCCAGCCAATTTCAAAATCAAAGTAACCCAAAGCCGGCTAATCAGCGCTCCACCATCAGAGTCTGGATTGAGAGAGGATGTCTAAGAGCATCATGCTGTGGACAGAAACAGGAGGCAGCACACGCAGAATCAGCAGAGAGCCAGAGAAGGCGCAGAGTCAGTCCCTCACAGCCGACAGTTTAGGATATCCAGAAAGCTTCTCTGCCCAAAAGCAGCAGGGGCAACTTCATTTCAATTAAGAGAATGGAAAGAAAATTGAATATGATAACAAGACAGTGCGTTACTGCTTGTGCACAACTATTTGTGTAAGGTCTGAATGCCTGTTCCCAAAGCTCTCACTACGGAGACCAAGACAATCAGTAAGGAGGAAAGTAATTTAGAAACTTTAGCTAGTTGCAGGCTAGAAGAGCTTGTCACTGCCATAGAGTGCCATCGGCAGTCTTACCAGTGGCTGATAAAACAGACAGGTGGGGTTAGAAAGGCAGCACTTCTCTCAGTTATTTAGCTACCCAGAGCTTATTGTTAACCAAATAAATACTAAAAGGGGGAAAGTGGCCCTTGTGTTTGTTTGACTATGTGGCTCTCCTACAGGCCCTTCCAAGACTATGCCAAAAACAAAAACCAAAAACAAATAGAAAGAACTGTGAGTCTTAAACTTTTACAACGCGAGTATTTTCTACATGGAGCCTCCAGGAGCACAGGACATTTCACATAAATATCTTTCATGGACTCATGCACCACTAATATTTGATCATTTCTCAAGATCAGTTTTCATTTACATGTGACAATAAAAGATTCAATCACCAGCGTTCTTGGTATTTTATGAGAAGGCTTCAATGAAGAACTGAAACCGGGCCCGGCTAGATAGCTCAGTGGATAAGAGCGCGCTGGGGTACCACATGGGAGGCCCTGGGTTTGGTTCCCGGGGACCTCTCCGAGCGGGCAGACGGCCTTGAGAAAGGCAAGCCGCCGTGGGCAGGGCAGAGCCGCCGTGGGCAAGGCAAAAAGCTGCCACGGGCAGGGCGGAGCCCCCACGGGCATGGCAAAGTCACCCTTGAAAAGCGGAGCTGCTGCCTGCGAAGCGGAAGCCGGCAGCCCGCAAAAACATGGAGGACTGCTGCCCGCAAAACATGGAGCGGAGCCGCCCGTGAAAACGGAATG
>PVKH010034848.1:0-11817 GCA_004027955.1 Chaetophractus vellerosus | reverse complement strand
AGTAATAAGACAAAAAAGTTTCCTAGAACTGAAAATCATGAATCCCCTGATTTAGGGAGTAGACTGAGCACCTGTAAAGCAATGAATGATAAACATGACACACACCGCGGAAAAACATTGTGAAAGTTTAGAATGCCACGGACAAAGGAAAGCTCCTAAAAATTCCCAGGAAAAAAGAGAGTGCGAGCCCGTGAGAAAGAAGGAAGGGTAGTGAGGGGTAGAGAAGAATGAAAACTCGGGTCATGTCTTAGATTTCCAAGACGCTACAACAAATACCACAGTGTTGACTTAAACGAGGGAAACGCACTGACTCACAGTTCCGGCGCCAAGGTGTGTCACATCCGGCCTTCCTCGGTTCTTCGGTTCCCTGGCTTTCACCTCAGCGTCACGAGGCCAGGACCTCTCCTTCCTCTTCTGGTTGCTGCGGCTTCCGGCCTCTGGCTCCTGGCTTGGGCTTTCTCTAGCTCTGGTTATGGTTTCTTTCTCTTATGAAGCCTCCAGTAATCTGGAGTAAGGCCCACCCTCATTCAGTTGGGCCACACCTTCATTTAAAATAACATTTTAAGAAATCCTATTTACATTAGGTTCTTCCCACAGGAGTGTGATTAACATTAAGAATATGTCTAACACACACACACACACACACACACATATACACACACATATGTGGTACAAAAAAAGAAATCTTGGATGTTGGACTAAGTATTTGTATTATGGTAGCCACTATTGTAACTTTGTCATTTGATTAGGTAAATGTCCAAGTTTGAAATAGTTTCATGGGAAGTGAGTTTGGTGGCTCTGTGTCCGTAGAGAAATGGCTTCTAATCTCTGGCTGAGATTTGGTTTTGCTGTGCTATTTATCCCATGCTACATTGCATAAAGTGATTTGGGAGCTGGAGAGAAGGAGTTTAGCAATCAAGTGTTCTTTCCTTTTCTTTCCCACCCCCACCCACACCCTGATTCTGCTGGGGAAGTCAGGACACACCTAGCAGCCACCTCCCAACCTTTACCCACCCTCCCCACCCTTTTCTATTGTGTGCAGATGTTTCAGTGTGTTTCCATTCCACAGCCCAAGGGAGATGTTAAGTCTAAAGGAGCAGCCAGATCGTGCCTTAACCCAAAACAGGGAACACGCAGCCCCAGCTGCTCATCGGGGCAGGAACATCCTCCTGGAGACTGGCGGTGATAGGAGAACTGGCCATGATGGGACCTCTTCCCTGCTCTTTTGGAGCCTTGTGCTGTGTTAAGTGTAAAGCGGTCATTTGCTGAAAGTTTCTGTTGTGCTTGAGCCTATTTTCCCACGATACCCCACAAAACAACTTGTTCCAAACTATATCCCTTATCTAACCTAGCATAATGCAGAAATGCCCAAACTCTGTCGAGGTAGTTTAAATATATTAGCTGCTTGAAAACATGTGCTTTGTGAGATTAGAACAAGCATTTTCTTCTTAAAAAGTTATGCTATTCTTCATTGACAACCTTCCATGTTATTACATAAAAGTATCCACAAAGTAGAAACAAACAGAAACGAAGAAACAAAAGTATCCAGAAGAAATTCTGTCTCACAAACATTTTTTTTTATGCTGTTAGAGCTTTAATTCGTTTAGTTAGCTAGTCTTCTCTAAGAATTAAATGAGGCTTATCTGGAAAGCATTTTTTAAAAGTCCTGTTATAGTGTTTGGAAATATTATATTTTTATGTTGATCTTTTATGTGGCTAGTTTACTGAAGGGTCTAAAGTACACTAAAAATGAAGATAATAAAGGTAAGGAAAATATCACCTATAGATAGTGATCATATTTTCTATTGTTTTCAATATGTACTATTTCTGCCCTTCATTGTGTTGAACAGGACTGTCAGTTCTATGATAAAAGTTAACAGGCAGCATTTTCTCATTCAAGGGAAGATTAATAGTAATGATTCTAAAGATATTGCTGTGGATTTTGAAAAAAAAAAAAAGCCTTCACCTAGTTAAGAAATCTCCTAGTTTTGGATTACTTATTTTTAATTAGCCGTTACATGTTATCAAATGCTTTTGGGAGCATGCTATTCACACAGTTTTGGTTGTTTTTGTTTTTTTTCTTCTTGATCTTGGCAATGTATTGAAATATTCTATCATATTTTCTGTTGTATAATCAACTTGACATTCATAGGATAAACCCTAACAGCTCTTGCCTGATGTTTGGTTCTTTAAATATATTTCTGGGTTTGATTTGCTTATCTATTTGTGATCTGGGGATCTGTATTCATGAATAATATTTGTCTCTGCATTTTTTTTTAGGTACCCACTCAGGCGGGGATTGAAGCTGGGACCTCGTATGTGGGAAGCCAGTGCTCAACTGCTGAGCTACATCCGCTCCCCTCTGCATTTTTTTGTTCCCTATCTATGTGTAACGCTTCTGTCTGGTTTAGATGATGAGAAATAAGTTACTCCTTTCTATCAATAGATACACCAAACTTCCTAAAACCATCAATTAGAAGTTTCTTATGAAAGATAATAATAGTATTTCTCTGAAAAAAATCAATTCTATGATATAATAAATCAGCTGGTAAAACATTTTTAGTAAAAATACATTCTTGCTACTTTTAATATGTTTGCATGGATTAAATAAAGAGCATAACTTTTTGTTGTTTGTTCATTTTTAGAATTAAAAAGGACAAATATTTATATATTCCACAAATTATACTCTCACCTGCTCTTTTTCCTTAGTTAGATCTGTTTGTTCTTTTGAAACTGACACTTCTCCTTAATCCTCAATTCCTTTTTTTCTCTCCCTAGGAGCTTGCTCATATTTCAAGCTTTACCTATTTTTTGAAGACCTTTTTACCTACTACACTTTTGTCCTAAACCCTAAGTCAAAACGTATATTTGTCAATAATCATATTTATTGTAATTTTGTTTCCATATTTCTCTTGGTAGACTATATCTACCCTGAGTGCAGGAAATTCTTTTCTAAATCATTAACTTCAAAAACTCAACATTTCTTTAAAAATGTATAATGGCACTTAAAGAATGCTTGTTAAATAAATATGTTATATTTTAAAAACACGTTATTATTCTCATAACCTTCCCTGCCTGGAAATAGAATTCCTTCACCTGAGCCTCAAAATTTAGTACACAGAAGTAAAAATCTTCTATTTGTTGTACTTTTGCCCTAACTCTCAAACTTCTATATACCTAAATGAGGAAGAAAGTAATGGAGACTCTTGAAGTTGTAGGAAAAAGTAATGGAAAGAAGCACAAAAGACTCATAATTTGTAAATTATATTTTACCTCTTTAGTTTCAGAAGGAGTGAATTATGCCAGAATACTCTTTCCAAATTTTGTTTTTCTTTTTTATTTATGTTCCCTAATCCCAACATACTATAGAATAAAACATGACAGATTTCTATATATTGCTTTTCAAACAAAATGAAGTTGTTTGCTTTATTTTTTTCCTCCAGAAATATTACCTTCATCTATTGGCATAAAGTAAAAAATGGAAAATTACTTATTAAGGGAGACATTGGACAGATGAAACTCTTATTGCCCATATTTCTCCTTGAGAGTCTCATATGATTCAAACACATGGTCTAGATATTTATTTGCATGGTCATCAACCCTAAACTAATGCATCCTAGGTAGCTATTTTATTCCTCCTTTCATTTCTTTTCATGACTAAGTTAATTTAGCCCCCTTCTCATCTTTCACAGAAGCCCTAGAAGATATAGGCTTACATAGTAACAGAAAAAGGCAAAGCTGATCCAATCAAAGTCATTCTTAAAGGAATGTTTACCATCCTCTAAAAACCTTCTTAATGAAAACAGATCATTTTTCTAGATCCTAGGTGCAGGCAGATTCCAGGTACACAAAAATTAAGGACTTGGAGCTTAGGTTTTCTGATTAGTATGTAAGTATTGACTTAATAAACGTCAGTGTCTAAGTAGTAACTCCAATGTTTTTAACAAAAATTGGAGTATGTTGAAAACTACTCTAGGGAAATATTTTTTAAAGTTATTATTGGATTGTTGGAGCATGGGTGGAGTTGACCTTAGAGCTATGAGACCAGCAATAAAATTGAAAAACACAGGCTTGGCTGAAGTTCAGCATAGTACCAGAAGACAGGACTGACCAAGAAGGAAAAGAGAACAAGATGAATGATGTGAAGCTCGCTGTCCTGGGTGGTGAAGGAACAGGAAAATCTGGTGAGTGTTGATGTTTTCTATTGCACTATGTAGAAGGCAAAAAGAGTGAGAAACATTGTTATTACATATATATGTGTCACTCTCTGGGATGACATGTGCATTCTTTTCATTAAGAATTTTCTTTTTTATAAGCAAGTAACTGTAAATTTATAAGAAGGTTTAGCAAGATAACTGTTTGCAATATTATTTTGTGGGTTGTTCTACTGATGTTTAAAATTCATAGGAAAACAGAAAATCCCTCCATCACTCTCCCACCTACTCCTTACCCCCACACACCTGTCCTGACACCCAGTGGTGGCCAAAGATCTGTTTCCTTGAGTCATTGAGTCTTTCCCCAGGGGAGAGTAATGATCTTGAAGGGACTTTTCTGCCCTGTAACTATGAGTGGAGATAAATGTGTGGGGACCTGTGGATTAGTTTTTTAATAAGGTGTACCTGAGGTGAAAGAACTTCAGAGGGACTTGGCTCTGTGGATGCCTGGGAATAGAGGTACTCTGACTTTGGAAGCCATGGTTTCTTGATTTTTTTTTTTTTTTTTTTGGCTACATTTAGATGATAGTTGAATGAAACTACCTGCCCCAAATGAACTATAACAACTAGCCAGATCCAGGAGCTGAAATGAAATAAACCCACATAGGAGATTTATTCATTATTTCTTAGATTTTTAACCCTCTGTATCCTTAATCAATTGTAAATGCTCAATATTATCCTTGACATTCTTGGCATATCGGGTTTGGGAGCCAGATTTAATTTACTGAGGACAATAAAGAGATGTAATAGTACTTGCATATCAAGTTTAATGAGAAATCTTTCTGTTACAAAAGGTAAGTTACCTTATGTATCTGAGTTCATGAATTAATTGGATAGTGATGTGAATGTGCAGCACTGTAAGATTTTACTTTCTTACTAGTGTCCTAATCATTAACGTTGTACCATGGAAATCTTGCTAACTATTATTTAGACTAGAATTCAGTAAATTCCTTATGGTCTTCATTAATAGCAGATAATTTTTATTTGAAAGATAAAACCTCAAATTGTATATAATTAAATTATTTTCATTCTAAAAAAGAAAAGATCCTAAATCCAGCTTGTTTGTTCTGCAGCCCTTACAGTGAGATTTCTTACCAAGAGGTTTATTGGGGAATATGCATCTAATTTTGGTAAGTCACTATTCTAGCCGTTTTCATCCTAAAATATCAGTATCATAATTAAACCATGATTAAGATCAGAGAATATTTTGATAAAATCTTCAGTGTTTACATTTTTAAGCATCTCATTTATTCACAGATTCTGGTTAGAAATGACAAAATAGGTACTTGAATTGATGTTGTTTTATGATAAAATTCTCCCAATTTGATTTTAAATAGGATGGATTAGAAAGACAGTTGATTTCAAGGTCCAGAATTTTTAAAAAATCATTAAAACTGGGATCCTGCCCCCTCAAATATTGTAGAGCATATGAGTCTGAATATTTCTTATAAGTTATGAAACAATTTAGAAATGAAGTATACATCTGTTAAAAGAGAAAGGAAAATTAATGCTAAAAACACAAGTAACTAAAAAAAGAAAGCTTATTTTTATTGCAAAGCCATGCAAAAATAATGGGAAAATAATGTCTCAGTTAAAGATTACAGCCAAATTATCTATTATTTAGATAAATTTCAGCAAAATTCTTAAACAGATGACAGGGCACCTTGATATAATCTTAACAGGATCATTTCACTAACTCTACTATGGATTAGTGATATATTGATCTGAATTAGCATGACATATGGGAAATACCACAGCATTAAAGATATGGGGGATTTAGCCACAACTCTGGATATATTTTTGGCTCGATAATTAATCAATATAATGCTACTAATATCTTACCTGATTGAAGTATAAACCAGATTAATTATAAGTATTTTTGTTGTTGTTTTTACAGGAGTAAAACAGCCTTAGTAAATAGAAGTGGGAGAAAGGGGAATAATTTTCTTTGTTAGAAAATATTTATTGAGGGTAAGAGGAATGTATGATTTTGGTTTTTTGCCCATGAGAAACAAACAAAATAAACATTTGGCATTAATTCACGAAGTAGCATTTTAAGAATATTTTAGAAAATAATTTAAAGTAGTGCATTGTGTTAGTCTCTACATGCATCCAATACAGTAGTACTTCAGCCCATATGACATTATGTACATTTTAGGGCAAGTGCTGAAAATTTACCCTAGAAAGAAGAAATGCATTGAAAAATAAATGCCTATTTTTTCATTTTTGAGGGGAACACTGTTAGTCAAAAAGGTCAACATAATACTCAAGCTAAGGATCAGGAATGAGAAACTATTCCAGAACTAAAAAACAAAAAAGAAAAAAAGAAAAACAAGACAGCCTCAATAAAACAAAAAAATTCCCTCACCTTAATCTTTTATAACATATGGTTATATAAACAAAGAAATTTCCACACATTTCTGGCTATTACATCTCAATTAAATATATAAGACCTAGAGAAATTTTGAAAAGACCACAAATGATCAAGGTCACTACTGTATGAGGACAAACTAGCAAAAATGACTCCATCTATATAATGAAGACTAAAAGGGGACATGATAAAACTAACAGCTTTCATTAAATGTTAGCCCAGAAGGATTTTTAAATTAATCCCTAACCCTTTGAAGTTGACTTCCCAAATGTCTGCTACATCTCCCTAATTATACTATTAATGCTATCTTTCTACTGTTGGTTACACAGTATTTGCCAGAATGGGTCATGATTTTGTCTCAGTATGTGGTTTTCTTTAGCAGTATTTCTTTTATTCAAAATACTGCAGGAAAAGAAAGAAACTAAGAAAAACACAAACAAAATACGACAGGAAACAGTTACAGAAATTATTTCATTCATTCATTCATCATATATTTATTGAGCAGCTACCCTTCTAGATACTCTTCTAGGTACAGAGGCTATAGCAGTAAACAAAGAAAACAAATACCAAGCCTTCATTGTTCTTACAATCTCGAGGGAATAACTAGAAAATTAGGGGGAAAGTAGTCAAAATATAAATTATGTCATTCAATGGTAACTGCTCTGAAGAAAAATAAAGTAAGACAAGGGGTTGCATTAATATTGTCTGTGACAATTTAAAATAGAGTGATCAGGGCAGACTTCCCTGAGAAGCCAACATATGAACATAGACCTAGAGACAGTGAGAATTGAGTCATGAAGATATTTGAGAGATTGCATTTCAGGAAGAAGGAACAAGAATTGCCAAAGTTCTGAAGTAGGAGCTTTTGGAAGAATTTGAGGAATTTTTATGGGGGTCAATGTAGCTGGAGTAGAAAGAATATGACAGAGAATAGCCAGAGAAGGTTTTATTTTGTTTGTTTTTCTTTTTGAGGTCAGAGAAATAATGAGAAACTAAAGATGGGCATTATCACACATTTTTGAAGCCTTTGGCTTTAATGCAAGTAAGATGGGGAGCCACTGGAGCAATTTTACCAGAAAAGTGACATGCCTTGACTACAAGGTTCACTTTTGCTCCTGTGTTGAGAATAGACTCGCAAGAGAAGAGGGGATGGGGATGGCAAAAGCAGAGAGATGAGCTAGGAGATTTTGCAATGAGGCAAGAAATAATATAGGCTTAGGCTGGAGTGGTACCACTGAGGTAGTGAAATGAAGTCAGATTAGAAAGGTATTTTGAAGGTAGAGTACAAAGGAATATTTAACCGAATAAATTTGGGGTGTAAGAGAGAGAAAGGAATCAAGGATGACCTGAACTTGGGCTATGGAGAAGAGCAACTAGAGGTATGCAGATGCCCCTTCAATGAAGTATAATATTGTGGAAGATGCCGTCTTTGCAGGGAGAGCAGGGGTTTTAGACATTTTAGACATTTTATGGTTAAGCTGTCCATCAGATTTCTACATGGAGATGTACAGTAAGCAGACAGTTCTATGAGTCTGGAGTTCAGAGAAGAGGTCTGAACTGCTGATATAAATTGGAGTTCCTCAGCCATCATTGATATATAAAGGCTTGGGACTGCACAAGATCAGCAAGGTAGTGAGTGTGCACAGAGAAGAACTCCAAGAACTGGATCCTTGTTTAAAGTGTGAGAAGCTATGGTGGGATGAACAAAAAGAGATTAAGGTGGAGCAACACTAAAGAAAGAAGAAACCAGAGTGCGTGTTGCCTTGAAAGCCATGTGAAGGAAGTGAACAAGTACATTAATGCTACTGGGAAGGCAAGTAAGATCAAGACACAGAAATACCACTGAGTCTAGCAACATGGTCTTGATAAATACATGGCTAGTCAAGTAAAGAGTTAAAGCCTGAATTGAATGATTGGAAGAGCTTAAGATGAGAGGAAGTAGACAGAGGGAACATAGATACTTTACTCTAAAGACCACAGAGAAATAGGGCAATAATTGAAAGGAATTGTGGAAGCTGAAGAATTTGGAAATTAGAAGAAATTCAGCACGTTCCTATAATGCTGGGAGTGATATTGTAAAGAGGAGGAAATTTACCATGTAGCAGAGAGACAATTGCTGGAGTCATGTCTTAGATTAGGTGAGAGTAAATGGATTGGTCTAAGATAGGAAAACAGGTAATTCTTCCACAGTAACAGGGTGAAGATAAACATAGAGCACAAAGGCAAATAACAGGTAGATATGGTGGTGGAATTCATGTGTAAAGGAAATATATGACTAAATGAAACAAATACTTTTCTGGCCAACAGAAATCAAAATAAGTCATTTTTAATGCTGAAATATGACTGGTTGCATTTGCCAGACTGTGATCTAAATATAAGCCCTTTTTAAAAAAAATTCTGGAATGTTTCTATACTGATAATGAAAAATGCATATTTTTACAGAATCTATCTATAATAAGCATTTGTGTCTGGAAGGGAAGCAACTAAATCTGGAAATATATGACCCTTGCTCTCAAGTAAGTAAAACAAAACATTATTTTATTTTATTTTTTCAATCATGATTTGAATAAGATTGATGAAAGTGAAAAGTTGACAATCTTAAAACTGAAGTTTCTTCTCAATTTTTATTACTAGAATTTTTAAAGATTACTCTTAGTATTGTAAATTCTATTCTCTGTGGAATTATATTAAAAATTATCTTATGGATATTCTTAAAATAGCAATATTAGGCTGCATTCATGATATATTTCTGTCAGGTCACAGTGCAGCAATCAGAGTTAAGAGTTTAATGGTTTATTAACTCAGTTTATATTTCACTTAGTTGTGTTTGAAACTAACCAGGTGTCAGTCGTGCATAAGTATGATTTATTTTGAGTACAAACCTCTTTATCCATTTAAAATATAAAAGATGAGGTAGGATTATACAAATAAGAGAAGGGATGGCCAGCTATTCAAGATTTCAAAACAATTCCACGGGCCAGATATTTTTAGGTAAATAAAATACCTCTTAAATCTTTTCAGCTAAACCTTGTAAATATTGTGTTACTGATTTAAATATAGTACCAGAAATCAGTAGATATTCCATTTATTAACATAGGTAAATAAAGTTAGCCACATTTTAGGAAATATTGCTATTTTGATATTTTCCATGGCAGATTTGTGTTTATGGAAATCTCTTCCAGGTAAAATGGGTCTCTGTTAATTAACTGTGTAAAGTATAAAACAGAGGGATCAGATCCAAGTCCTTTCAATGTGCTTGTTTATTTTGAGCCACAGAAAGCAAAATTCTCCCTCACGAGTGGGCTCCACTGGGCAGACGGATTTGTCATTGTGTATGACATCAGTGACAGGTCTTCGTTTGCTTTTGCAAAAGCACTGATCTACAGAATTCGGGAGCCACAAACTAGTCATTGTAAGAGGTACAGTATTTTTCATTCCTTTCTCCTTTCCTTTTAGTAAATCTTCATATAGCTGTAAGCATCATTAGGAAGAGTTTAATATAGACTTCCAATTACAAAATTTAACAGCCCTGAACAAACCACCTTCCTATTCCACAGGAGTTACACATGTAGTAAAAGGAATAAGATGAGAATACTTTATATTCTGGCTGACATAAACAGTAACTTGCCCTGGGTAAATGGCTATTTTACAAGACAGCTCCTATTGTTAACACGACACTCGCTTGCAAAATAATGATCCTCTGTACACAAGACAGTTTACTTCCCAACCTTTCCTTTTTGTTCCCACAAAAATGTTAAGGATACTTAATATATCCAGATTTATTACATTTGGGTTCCTGTGGAATCCAATTCCTAGGCATTGGATTGTTCAATCTGTCAAAACAAAACAGACTGAATAATCAAACCTTTAACAAATTTGAAGTAGGAGAATACATTTTTTTCTCCATTTCACCTCTTAAAATAAAGAGCTGATCAGTGACTCCACATTAACAGTCTTGATGCAAGTAACTATGAAAGAATGCGTAGCTGTATCTTACACGACGGCCGTTTTAGTAGATGTATATTTAAGCATCTGAGTTTCCCATTCTAGTTTTACTTTTCTTTTTTATTTTTTTTTTGCCATTCCCTTTTAAAGTATTTATTTTTGTTTAATATGCTCATGTAAGGGATTTTCTGTGCTTCTCTTTACCATGGTTTTGTCATTAGAATCGAATCTAAAATAATATTCTAGTCTGAGAAATAGAAAAGCATAATATTGTGAGTGAAAATTGGTATATGTGCTTTTTATATCTATTTTAATTGCTCACTATCAAGAAACCATAGGATAATAATTGATGAAAGAAATTTTCCTGGAGTCAGTCGAAATAAATTCTAGTTGTTTCATAGCGATTGATCTTAGGTAAGCCCCTTTATTGTCTAGAACTCAAATTCTGATTTAAAAGCTGATAGTGCCAGGGAAGGAGGAAATTATGCAATTTTGCTAAGGTCCCTTATAGTTCTAATTTCATATTATATGACCCCATTGTTTCAGACTGTAAATGTCTTAGGTTTAAACACCATGACCTAGGTAAGGGACAGAATAAAATTTCTTTGATAATCCTCCAAATCAAAAGACTCATTCGAGAACCCTTATAAATATATTGAAAAAAATAAAACCTATATTTGACATTTTTCAGGCAATCTTCTTAATTTATTGACTAAATAATTTTTAAAGTATTCTCTGTTACCAATTTGTAGACAGACTATGACACAGTTTTAAAAAATTATATCTGCTATTATGACTCACCCTTTAAAACATTTTCGCTTACCCTTTCTAGCACACTTAGCCTTTATAGTAATTTTGTGGACTAGATAGAAAAATATATTAGCACCCTCCAAAAGTCCACCATATACAATTCTTTCTCCCTCACCATTCACACTGTCCCATGGATGAAACCACCTATAAGTAGAATCTGGGGACAGTATCTCTTTATATAAAGCTGAAGACAATCTGTGTTTAGCCATTTCTTTCCAGTAGCAGATAGCTTAGCAAAGTGTCATGCCATTTAAGGCTGGTGGTTTTACTATATTCTCCCAGTGGAATTCTGTTTTAGTACTATTTCACTGTAACCAAGGACGGTATATTGATATGTGCTGAAGACATCATCTCAACAGGGAAATCTGTTTTTTAAATAAACAGAAAACTTTTACTAGTTCACAAAACTGTAAAATGGTTTTGTTCATGTAATGGATAGTAACAAAGGAAAAACAATGAGTATTGAACAATATATAT
>PVKH010034847.1:0-11815 GCA_004027955.1 Chaetophractus vellerosus | reverse complement strand
AGGCGCGGCTTTCCCCGCTTGTGGGCGGCCTCTGCTTCCATCACGGCCGGCTCCAGTTCGCGGGTGGCTGGCTGTGCTCGATTTGCAGGCGACCTGCCCTGCCCGTGGCGGCTTTTGCCTGTCTGTGGCAGCTTTTTGCCCTGCCCATGGCGGCTCCGGCCCGCCCATGGCGGCTTCCATTCTCAAGGCGGTCTGCCCGCTAGGAGAGGTCCCCGGGAACCGAACCCAGGGCCTCCCATGTGGTTTCCCAGCGAGCTCTTTATCCACTGAGCTATCTAGCCGGGCCCTGGGTACCACTTCTGAAGAGGGTCATTGTCAGAACATAGTGTGTGCAAAAGAGGATGGCAAGGATGGTGAAAATTATAGGAATTATCTTGTGATTTAATTGAGAGAGAGAAGGGAAGAATAATTAGAGAAATAATTGCCATCTTCATATAAAGGTAAGACTATCATGAAGAAGAGGCTTTTTATGTTCAACCAATACATAGAAGGAGGACAGATGGATGGTACTACTTGTGTATCAATATTATAAAAGAACTTTCTAGCAAGAGCTCTGCCACAGGGGACAGTAAGATTGAGTCTAATTAGTTAAACTTGCTCAAGAAGGGGTTTCCCACAGGAGAGGGAGTTTGGACTAGATGTGCACACATACACACCCCTCTAAAATTTAAGATTCCATAAAGGAGACAGTTCTTGGGAAATTATTGGAATAACTTTACTTTAAAACAAAGAAATTGTGGATATGGGTGGCTTTGCTATTCTAAGGCTAGAGAAAACCAAGGTATGGACTAAGGCAGAGTTTCTAGCAATTGAGACACCCCTCTCTATCCAAGAGAAATATAAATTGGATTTATATTTGTTAAAAATGCTATTTTGCTTGGAAATTTGATAGTGGCATGGCCACTATGAAAGCATATCTTGTCACAAAGAACCTCAGGACTGGGATCACAGGATGAAAGGGTGGTATTGGAACAAACTGCAGGTCATGAGGGGAGGTGGTAAAAGTTCATTGGCATGTGAACTACACGACCATGGGAGAAAGTCACGTTCATGCTGAGGATGGAGGGAACCTTGCTGAAGACCAGTTCTAAGCATCCAGCAGACACAGTTTTACACCCACTGTAGCGCCTTGGAGTTCACTTGATGGACTTGATGTTTACAGTCTCTTCCTTACCATGCCTCAGCTGCCTTTCTCCCCATCTGCATTCCATTTTCCTTGCACAGTGCTCTGGCTAAACTCATGCGAGCCAAGCTTTCTCAACGAGCTGTCTGTCTCTCCTTCCTTGGCCCTCCATTTGTCTTCAGGTTGTCAATTGCAATTTTGATCACACTTGATTTTTATTCTGCACAGCTGCACTACCAGTGGCATGAACTGGTTTTCAATGATGTTCTACCCCTTCCCTCCCCCTTATTTTTCTGTCTAACATCTTAGCTGCTACATTCTCTCACCACCTGTTTTGGCTCCAGATCATATTCAAAGTTGTTTTATTCCAAACTGACATGTACAGCCTTGATGCAACTTTACTAGTATCAGTGGAAAAAAAGAGATTACCTATAATCTTCTCATAAGTCATAAAATGTATAAAGCATGAGCAAGTGTAATTTATCACTCTGAACAAGTGGGCATGTAATTACTTGCAAGGTTGCTTTTAGTTTATAGCATAAATTTCTATTTCTATCCTTAAACATTTTCCCTGTGTAAAAGTATTGGAGAATTTGGCAAAATTGCAAATGCTTGGTGCTGGTATATTTCTGGAAAACCATGTGCGCATCATTTCCACGCGCACATAGATAGTTGCAACTATCTCCAGGTTAGCCAGAGTGGCCCACTGGGACCTCTAACTCAGATCCTTAGAGCTAGCAACGTGGCACTAAGTTTTAGTTGCACAATCAACTATGGTCACTCATAAATTTTCTCAAGATGATGTACTAACAGATTATTTGTTTGCATAAATTAAAAACTCAAATAACTTTAAAATTAGATGTTAATTCTCTTTGGTGTTATCAGCTATCTCTGGAGTGCATCCACTGTGATCTATATCCATTCATCTTTATTTAAGGAAAAATGTAAATGAATTTGATTTTTCAGATTTTTGGATTTAACTTACCCCTGAACTTCAGAATTAATCTTTATCACTCTATGTAAATAGTCTTTATCATTTCATTAGCCTAAAAGATTCTTATTTTATTTTATTTTATTTTATTTTATTTTATAATATATCCCCCCCCCCTTTCTGCTTGTTCTTGTTGTGTTCATTTTTGCATTCTTCTGTGGCTGCTTGTCTCCCCCCCGCCCAGTTGTGGCGACCCACCGAGTCAGCTCACCGAGTGGTGGCCTTGCCTCCTCGTGGGCGGCCTGTCCTGCCCGCGGCGGCTTGCCCTGCCCACGGCGGCTTTGCCCTGCCCGTGGCGGCTTGCCTTCTCAAAGCGGTCTGCCCGCTCAAGGAGGCCCCAGGAACAGAACCCGGGGCCTCCCATCTGGTAAACCGGCGCCCTACCAATTGAGCTACAGCCGGCCCCCTAAAAGATTTTTTTTTTAACTTTGGGCATTTCTAAGGTTTAATGCTGAAAACTATAGAGTATGTTTCTCAACAAGGTTTTTAAATATATTTATTTTATTATTATCTTAAAAGAAGCTTTAGATTACATAAATATTACATTGAAGATATAGAATCAAGGTTTTTTGCTGTCATAAAAACATCCATTGGAATGCTCTTTGAAAACGTTTCTCAGCTTATCCATTGTGTGCATGACCCAACCTAGTCACTGGCCCTGACTTTATTCGTGACCCATCAGGCCTAGCGACCACACCATCTGAAGGCATCTTGAATCTTACTAGTACTGGTTGGCCAGTGGACATCATCCCTGGTCAAATCAGTCACCATTATGCTCCAAACAACTTAGTGCTAGTTCCCATGCAGGGAACTGTGGGCAGGAGAATTTCAACTAGAATTGGGAATGGGAAACCAATTAACCAACATATTTTACACAGTGATCAGCTTTTAGTTATCTGAATTAATGGGTATTAGTATTATTCAGTTTCTTCCAAGGACAGTCCTTTTGAATCTGTAGAGTAAACATATCAAATAGGTATAAATAATCAAACTACTTTGGTAGAAATGAATTCAAGAGGCCTGAGGCTATTGAATTTCCCTTGTCTATCTTTTTTATTCCTGTTCAACTTGTCTTTTTCCCCAGCTTATACTGAGGATGGGTTGAATTGACTACTAGCTAGTTTTAGCATACTAGCCCCAAAAGATCTGCCTTCTTTTTTTAAACTTGCTGTATGACTTGCCCCATTTCTAGGCTTTGGGAATTTATTAAGTATTTTGTTTTAAAGGTATTCCCTTCTCCTCTAGCTCCTACTGGGCTCTTGGCTTTGTATGGAATAAAAGTAAGTGAAGATGGAAAGTGGATGTGGCTGAAGTGGTTGGGCTCCCATCTACCATATGGGAGGCCCTGGGTTTGGCTCCTGGGGCCTCTTGGTGAGCGCAGGCTCACCCGTGCCCACGGACAGCTGATGGTCCGAACCCACAGAGAGCTGACAGCCCATGCCCATGGAGAGCTGGTGCAGCAAGATGATGCAACAAAGGGAGACAAGCAGACACAGAGGAAATACATAGCAAATAGATACAGAAAGTAGACATCGAGCACAAGTGGCAAGGAGGGGGGAATAAATAAATTTTTTAAAAAATAAATCTTTAAAAAATAAAGTAAATGAAGATAGATGGTGATAGTGTCAACCAAATTGTTAAACATTAAATATTCTTAAATATACAAATTTTTATCAAAGACCTACTATATGTAAGATTATGTTCTAGACCTGGTAACGCACGGTCCTAAATTATGATGCCTACTATCACCAATAACTTAGGACAGAGTGAATCCTCTGATGTAACAGAATTATCCTCCAGTATGGTTAATTGGCATCAGATTCCCTCTGGGGTGATACACTGCAATGAAGATCTGGGTCACCTTTCTGCTGGTTTGAAGCTTATTGTATACCTTGGAAAGATCAATTCAACCCCTTTCATATGACAAAGTATCTTGTGTTGGGCTGCTTTAGATAAGACCTGAGATGGCTAAGAGCTCCTGAAGCTCTGGCAAGCTACTGACATCTTCCTTCTGTGTTATGTGCTTTGTTCCTTAATACAGCCCTCTTAGGAAAATGCACTGTAATTAAAAATAATAAAAATATCTTTAAGTCACATTATTAAAAATAGCTCCTGTTCCAGTAATATTTAAATAACTATTTAGTTGCATTTTCAGCATTGGTCAGACTCCTAGTATAAGACTATGCCAGGCCCATCTTTTATAACTAAAGAGAAATACACAGAGCCTCTAAGGTAATACAAGTGTGTTAGATTATAATTTGTTTCTCAGGGTTAAAAGAACTGAACTTGTTCTGTCCTGCTTAGAAATAAGGAGTTTGAAGATTTGACTAAGGAATTGTGTTCTTGTACCCAGTGATCATCTAGGACCCATTTCTACTTGTTTTAATTTGCTAAGCTGCTCAAAGAAAATACCATGAAATGCACTGACTTTAACAATGGGAAAGTATCAGTTTACAAGTTTACAGCTTTTAGGCTGAGAAAAATAGCCAAATTAAGTCATCATCAGGCAACACTTTCTTCCCAAAGACCGGCTCCTCTATCACATGGCAAGGCACATGGAGGCATCTGCAGGTCTCTTCCCAGTTTCCTTGCTTTCAGTTTCTTGCTTCCACAGCTTTCTCTATCTTTTAAAGGACTCCAGCAGGGGAATTAAGACTCACCCTGGGCCATCACTTAACTGAAGTAACCTCATCAAAAAGTCTTACATAATAGGTTTACACCTGCAGGAAGGGATTATCTTTAGGAACATGATTTTCTGGGGTAAATACATTTCCATATCACCACACTACTGTAGGACAGAAAAAGAGGGACTGGTCCAGGAAATATTTGTTTAAATATAGAAAATCATTTTCTTCTGATGAGGTTAAAAATTACATTATATAGGGATTGAGGAATGATCTTTATCATTTTGTAATATGTTAAGCATGTGAGACTACTTATCATAGTGGTGGGAGTGCTAGGTCTTAGAGTAGCTTTGCTTGGTTTGAATCCCAGCATGATCTTGGGCACAGTGAAGAAACTTGCACGTTTGCTCAACTGAAGAAACACTTCCATTTTCTGCACTGTTACATAGGTATAAAACTATTACTTACTTCTAAGCATTGTTGTGAGGATTAAATGAGAAAATGTACAATACAGTATCTGGTATATTGTAAATGCTCAATAAATGTTATCTATAATCGCCTACTGTAATGCTTCTCAAATGTCCAATATCATTTCAATTATTTTTAGCAATAATTATAACACCTGTGTTAGTATTTACTTAATTATTTTAGTTGATTAACTTTTTAAATGAAGGCAGTTTCTCCTTAATCTATAATATCTGTGAAAATATGATCCTGATGTGCTAGTTATGTTTTCCAGCACATATTAAAGCTAATTCATAATTATTAAAATCAAAATGTGTTCAGCTGTGTACAATAAAGTGATCTTATATACAATCAGTTGTAAGTGTATCATTCTTTGGGAAACCCTTCATTTTGGGAATATTAAATATGTATGAGGCATTTTCTTTGTCCTGTAGTAAGCTTACCATTTTGTTGGAAAGACTTGCTCATAATAAATAATGAGAGAAGAATACAAATCAGTATCATGGAGGACATTATGGAAGAACTGGCAACGAAATCTGAATAACTGGAAACTGAACTTGGAATAACTGGTGCTCAGTTAATAGCATTTACCATGATGATGGCAACCATAATGACAACAATGACAAAGTGGGGACATCAGGGGTGATTTTACATTTACCCTCTCAAGATCCATTCATACCCAACACATGTTATGTAGAGATAAAGTTTAAGCCCTTTGAGATTCAGGCATTTATATATTGCTTGCATTTTATTTTCTGAATTTCTCCATTCTAAATCCTGAACAATAATGTCTTTGTTATAGAACTGTACAATTGTAGTCTTTACTTGAAAGCACGCTAAGTTCATTTCTACCATAGAAAAGGAGAAATGTAGAGATCTGTATGCTCTCCTTGACTCTTTTTATAGGATACAGGAGCCTAGTAAAATGCTAATAATATTTTAGCAGGAAAACATGGCCCCTTTTATGGCTTAACTACATTTAGGTGACATCATGGCTCCACATGACAACATGAATTAAGATGAAATACACTCATTAAAAAACCAATTCCATCATGTTATGGATAACTTGTGATCTCTAGCTTTGGAGAGTTAAGCCTTGTAGATCATGCCAGGACCTACGTGAGATCTGTTATTAATAAGAAGAATCATTTCCATCCCACTCCTTAGGTGGCTCATTCACATCACTAGTCAACAACTCAACACAATCTCTGGTAATGGAAAGAGAGAAACCTAGGTAATTCTAAATGATTTGAATAATAGCTTGAAAGCTTGTTAATTTGTTAGCATTCATTGACTGAAAAGTAGGCCAATGGCTGTTAAGAGACTTCTTAAAATGGCATGTGCCTATTTGTATGTATTGGTGGCTGGTTAGCTCTTTTAACTAGAGAACTGTGCTAGGGAAGCTCGGCTCAGAGGCCTGTTGAGGAAATCAGGATACATTCAGCAACCACCTCCCAGCTTTCACCTATCCCCCTTCTTTTCTCCTCGTGCTTGTTTGTGCGCAGGTGTTTGTGTTTCCTTGTGTTTGCTTGCATGCAGGCGTTTATGTTTCCGTGTTTGTGTGCACACAGGTAGTGTTTGGAATGTTTCTATTTCACAAGAGACCACAGTCATCTGGGGGAGTGGTTCATCTTAATTAGCCACAGCTGCTTGCCAGGGCACAAAGGTTGCTCATTGGCAGAGCCCGCCTACCCTGAAGTGTATAAAAGCTTAGCACTCAGTCAGTGCAGGTGTCCCTCATTTTCAATGCAAAGCGAGGCAGAGCTGCCATCCACCAATACTGACTCAAGCAGTTGGCCTCCCCAAGGTACCAACCAAGGTGGGATCTTTTCCCCTGCCTTTTTGAGACACCTTGTGCTGTGCAAGCAATAAAGCTGTCATTTCCTGGGAACCTCTGTTGCATCTGAGCCTGGGTTTCCATGATGCACCAAACAGCTACTTGCTCCTCAGGGCCTTGGCAACTTACCTCTTTCACAGGCCACTGGTTTCTATTTGTGACCCCAGTGATGGTCAGTAGTAAGTGGCCAATAAGGAGATACAACTACAGATCATGCATGGGTTAGAGCAAATAATCATCACTGTTGAAGGAAAAAACTTGCAATCTGTGGTGGATGGTTCCACAGCATCACCTCAAGGACTGTTTCTATGAGCTTGTGCAAACATACATGCCTAGATATAAAGATACCAGAGACAGTTACAGATCATGCCACTGATGGAAACTCATTTAGGGAAAGACCATTATGAAATAGTGAGTTGTTTTCATCAAAGGTTAGTTTAAAAATAGCTGTAGATTTATTATATTAAAATCTCTGGAATGAGGAGATTGGATTAGATAAACTTTAAAGTCCTTCCAGCTCCTTACAGTTTCCAAATGCATTAACATACATAATGTAAAACAATGTAGTTTTGTAAAACAAAATTGGCAGGGAGAGAACATTCTCTCAAGAAAAACTACTTTCTGTAAATCTTCCCTTCAAGCTACCAAAAAAAGGTGATTAAGTGGAGCTCAAAAATAATTTCTGGGCTTAAACTTAAAATTCTTTTATCTGGAACAGATCATTTCATTCTACAATTAGAAATAAGATCAAAATGCAAATATTACTGAGAGAGATAGCACATTGCATTATATTTGCACTATGGTGTTAACAACTGCTATAAGAGCCATTTTACATGAATGAGTTTGAGAGGGGAAAGCATACCTTATTCAAATATATGAAGATGATTTTACAAATCATATCCTATTTTATTCCAGTCCCAATTCTGCCAACCCTTCTGGGTATGTAACAGTTTTAAAGACAGTGCTTCAAAAGTTGAAGAAGAGAAAAAGTAGAAACAGCTTAAATGAGACTATAACTTGCAGACTTTCACTAAATATATTTCTTTCTCAAGAAAATATATTTTCTTGAGAAGGGATGAAAATTCTAGGAATTAAATGTACAGTAAAATACCAATAAACAAACCAATACTCTAGTTCTTTAAAGCTTTGTATTCCTATTTTCCAAAACTTTGGATCTCTATTTTCTTAAGCTAAGATTGCATAATTTAGATCAAGTCTCTCTTATATCTGAATATGGTGATACATGTTATTTACTATACTATTGATCAGAAGGAATTCTGCTCAGTATTTGGAGAACTATTCTATTTGGAGGTCTAATCACAGCCATGTAAGTATGTTATTTTGATAATCGTAAAACAAAATTAAGCAAGGAAACAATAAATTTGTGAATGAACAGAATTATGAGGCTCCAGAACTGCTGTTTCCTATTGTCCCTATAAACAGAACAAGATAACCCGGGCTCCAGATGTGGTTCAAGGGATGCAGTTTGGATATATAAGGTCTGTGTTCTTGATTGGAAGAGTTAATGAAGAGTTACAAAGAGACAACAGTAGTTTTTGTCCCAAGGAGCTCTTCTAGTGGCTGGGTGCTCCCTTCTGGGACAGTGAAGATACATGCCTGACCCGGGGTAGCTGGCCAGACAAATCAAGTTGCTGTAGTCATCTGAGACGGTCTCACAACCAGAGAATAAGGGATTTCAGGTGCTTTGCAAAGAGCATTTCCTATGCTCCAGCTGAAGGGAAGCAGTCAACTGTCCACTGCCCAAGAGTTGCCAGCCATTTGAATGGCAATGAGGACAAAAGCCCAACCCCACCCCCGGCTCCTCAGTATCTTGCATTGCTGGTTTAGGGGGACAAGTTGAGCCCTTTTCATCTGTTAGGCTGAGACTGGCCAAAGCTGGCAGTCTCCACCCTGGTACACTCCCCTTCTGCCCTTGTCTGCTGCCAGTGATTCTGTTTCTCCACCACATCCCTTGACCTTGAGACTAGATGCCTGCCAGATCCTGTCTCTGGCGAGAGCAGCTGTTACTCTTGGCCCACTTAAAGGCCTTTTAGGTTTTAGGAACTCCTCAGTGAGATCATTTTGTTTATCTTTTTGAATGTTAGGTGACCAGACCTTTGAAAATTTGGTATTCTTTTCACTCTATAACTATAAACTGGAAACTTCCCTCATGTGGGCATGGTATATTGGAAGACCAGGCTTTCATTCTTCTGAACTTCCCGAATAATCAAAAGAACCTAATGAATTCAAGTTGCCTGTAACATTTTGTGTGTTTCTGAGTTGAAACCAAATGCCCAAAAAACCATGTGAGCAATAATGAAATTCAGGCAAAGAGGCTCTATTTTCCTGTCGTTAGAAAAGAGACTCTTATGGGGAACTCCTGGGTTCTTCTCCCTGTGATTTAAGATGACTTAACATTTGGCATTTATTGACTGCATTTTAGCACACAAATTATTTCAGAGACCCTGAACAAATATATTGGTTTGAGAGGGATTACTACTTACAGAATTATATAACAACTGCCTTCTCCCATATTAAAGATAAATTACACAAACACACTTTATAGATTACAGTTTAATTGTGGAGATGATACAATAAAAGAGTTCCTTATCCTTCCATATGAGAATTTAGGTACAGTAAGCAGACTGTAATTATTCCAGTTGGAATTTGGCCAGAAACTGGGGATTAAAAACTCTTAGTGTTATGAAAAGTTCCATGGGATATTTAATGACTAGAAATAGCCAGAAGCTTAGATTTATGACATCCAAAAATAGTACCCCTAGCAGGATTAGTCCACCCAGGTCATGCTGGGGCACAGTTTGGGCAATAGTAAAAAAAAAAACCATTTATTGAATAATAAACATAATTTCTAGCAGCTCTAGGTTGGAGATTTGTATTCAAGTACTACTTACCCACTTTTAGCAGCTTCTTTAGATGTAGTATCCCACTGGCACTTAATAAATACATAATAAAGAAAATATCAGGTAGGTTGAATGATAATGATAGCAGTTAGTACAGGAGGGAAAGAACCAAGATGACTTTACAGGTAGGTGACTGAGATGGCGCTCTCTATGAATGTGATTTCAAAGGCTATGGAAAGACACAAAATACCATGTTGGCATGGCTTGCTGGTGCCTGAAATTTTGCATGAGTGATTTTCTTCTTTTTGATTAATGCTAAGCCCCCTAGTGCAAAGCAAATATACTTGGAAAAGTTAATACATAAAACTTAGTTGTCATTTAGATATGTGCAACATGAGTTTTTCACTTCCTTTTCTAAAAAGTTTTGGTAGAACCGAAGAATAAAGGACCTTTAAGAATGAAGATATTGGGTATGTGAAACACCAAGGGAGGAAAAGTTTGCAGAAAGGAACACATTAGACCAACAAGGGTAAATTTCTCCAGCCTCACCCTTTTTTAGAGGGAAGACCATCAGGATTACTAGTTAGAAATCTCAGCTTCTTGGAGGCTGGGACTTTGATCTCAAGTGGTTCTAAGCTTTCTTGGATCTTTCTAGCCCCAAGGAAAAACCCTATAGATCAGACCAGTCACCTCAGATTGATTTTGTAAGGCATGGTTTAAATTCAAAATATCATCTGGGCATATATATTATGCTGGAGTGAAGAGAGGATGGATGAAAATTAAGCTGGGAAACTCTAATGGTGATGCTTACGAGGCTTATTATCAAGATGGAGTCAGATGATTCATTGCTTGCTGGAAGCCATGGTTGGTTGGCCAACCTTCCATATTAAAAATGAGGTGCTTGTACCTTCACTACTTAAAAACCATGGGCAATTTGCCACAATGGCCCTCTGTTGGGCACTTCTGATGTATTAAAAGAATTTTGGTGAGAGGATTTCAAAATAGGCTTTGGGGACTATGATAACTTTGGCATCAGCAAGAAATGAAGGGCTTCCTCCATTAATATTATTTAATGTAAATGTAAAGTAACTGCAGTAACAGCTAGTCGGGGTATTCACGTTTAAATCCAGTATTAATTGTTAATAATAAAAAGCAGCCTTTTAACACAACTGTTGACTTGCTGCTTGTAGAGCTGGGAGTCTTGAGGGCAAGGATAATTTATACTTGCCAAATCACTGAGAGAAAATTCCAACTATGTGGAAATGTAAATATTCAGTATTAGAAAGGATAATTAGCAATAGGCTAAATATTTACCCAGTTCTCTTCTTTTAAGTCACAAATAAGACTTCTCTGGTTGGTTTAAGTTTACTGGTAGAAAATGGGCTGGAAAAGAAAGGGGTGAGTTGGTTAATGTTTTTCTTTTCCTAACCAAAAAATATGTATAATTTTACAACTCATATAATCATGAAATTTAGCCCTCTTTCATTTTTGACCTTGAAATTAATTCTAAAATTATTTTACTTTATCAAGATGCTGCTAATGAAAGTTAGTATGTGTTGAATCAAAAACAATCATAGATATGATGTTGAATATGCATATAAAAACATAATTTTATAGCAAATTAAGGGGTAGTTAAATAGAATGTAAACAAATTTAGAGAAAATCTGTAGAAGGTTAGAAATGTGCAGGCATTCAAATGTTCAAGGACTCCTAATTGTCATCTTTTTAAAAGAACCTTGCAGACAGCTTACAACAACTAGCTGTATTGTGGGACAACAGCTATATAAAGAGCTTCATGCAAATTTTTTTCTTTCAGTAATTCTTTTCTCTCCTCTTCTTCCCTTGATAATTTTCTAAGGAGGATATTTTTCAAGAGAATCCTATACCTGAGAAGGAAGTTTCTAAATAGGAACA
>PVKH010034846.1:0-11811 GCA_004027955.1 Chaetophractus vellerosus | reverse complement strand
AACCTGCAAGTAAATTACAGAGCCAAGATTATAGCCTAGGACTCTTTGTACCCAAACCTAATAGTTTTTGAGACTCTGTTATACTTCCTGTCTCTTTCCAGATATCCCTTTGTGTATTAGTTATCTATTACTGTATAACAAGTCATCCTAAAACTTAGTGGATTAAAACAATAAACATTATCTCACAGTTTCTGTGGATCAGGAATCAAGGTGCAGGTTACTTGGGTCCTGTGGCTCAGGGACTGTCACAGGCTGCAATCAAGGTATCAGCCAGGCTGCAGTCATCTCAAGGCAGGTCTAGGGAAGGATCTACTTCCAAGTTCACATAGTTGTTGTGGGAATTCATTTCCTCATGGCTTTTGGACTGAGGCCTTCAGCTCTACACTGGCCATTGGCTGGAGACCTCCCTCGGTTCCTTGCTATATCTAAATGTATTTCTTTTTTTTTTCTCCACCCCCCTTCTTGTGTCCATTTGCTGGGTGATCTTCTGTGTCTGTTTCTTGCCTTCTCTTCTCATTATTCTCCTCCAGGCTTCACCAGGATTCGATCCTAGGGACCTCCAATGTGGGAGAGAGGCACTCTGTCACTTGTGCCACCTCAGTTCCTCCTTTCTGGCGCGTCTCACCTTGACTCTCCCCTGCGGCTCTCTTTTGCTGCATCATCATCTTGCTGCGTGGTTTGTTGCGTGGGCCCAGCTCATCTGCTAGCCTTTTTACCGGGTGGCCCCGGGGATTTAACCCATATGGTAGACGGATGCCCAATCACTTGAACCACATCTGCTTCCCTAAATTTATTTCTGTATTAAAAACTATGAGTTCCCACTGTTATCTCCAATTCCAGTTCTATACCTCAGAATTCATTCTAGTTTTCTCCATTTTTTTTGTTTCTCCCTTCCTTATTCAACAGTGTGAAATCTAACGCCAGTTATCCTTGATGAATTTATTTTTTTGTTCCATCTCCCATTTCTGCTACCATCTCCTTCCCTGCACAGATGCCCTCCTTACCCCAATCATGCTCTAGTGCTCCACACTGGGTCGTGGATGCCCTTCACACACCACATGGTTCCAACATCCTAAGGTGGGTCTCCCCTCTGTGTGGACTCCCTCTTTTCCCTACGTGTGTTCTGACATCCTGCACTGGGCTGCCTCCCCCCACCCTCCTGGCTCAGACATCTTCCTTGCTCACTACCTAATGGCTTTATTCCTTCCTCCCTCCCCCTCCCATGGCTCTCTCATCTTTTTTACTTGTTGTTTATGCTCGTTATCTTGTTCATTGTTTGTTTTTTCTTTAGGAGGCACCAGAACCAAACTGGGGACCTTCCATGTGGGAGGTGGGCATTCAATTGCTTGAGCCACATCCACTCCCTGCTAATTTATTTTTGCTTATTGTCTGCTCATTGTTTGTTGTTTTTGCCCAATGTCTACTCACTGTTTGTCTTCTTTAGGAGGCACTGGGAACTGAACCCAGGACCTCCCATGTGGGAGGTGGGCACTCAACTGCTTGAGCCACATCTGCTCCCCCCACAGTGGCTTTAGAACTAAATTGTTCAGGAAGGGGAAGATATTTTAACCATCCTTTCACTCTTCTACCTTGGATTAATTCTTGATTTTGACACAGTATTTAGATCCATTTCCTTTTGTTCTCATTGGATATAAATTGATCACCATGTTGAATATGATAATTATTTACCTGAAGCTGGTTAAGTGATTCTATTACTTTCATTCTAGATAATCCTGACTCCTAAATCTAAATCCGGTATCTAAATCCTCTTTTCTAACCTTTATGTCTTTTTTTGCAGATGTTGGAATGTTTTTCAAATTCCCATATCTTATAAAAATAGAGCTTTCCTGCATCCTCTTCCAAGTTTTATACTATTTTTCCCTCCCATGCTTTGTAAAATAAGAGCTCTTTAGGTAAAATATTAAAAACTGAATGTTGATTATTAAGGACTAATACATGTGTTAGGATGCTTTCCTAAACACACTTGTAGATGGTCTCAGCTTATTTAAAACATATATACTTACACACATATTAGTATATAACATTAAATTTTTGGGGGGTGGAAATAGTGAATTTTACCCCATTCCTTTAGACCAGAGGTTCTTAACCTTTTTTGTTCCATAGACCCCTTTGCCAGTCAGGTGAAAATCATAGACCCTTTACTAGGTCCACAGTATACTGTGTATTATTTAATAAATATATCGTACCCACACCAACATGCCCCACAGGAATAATATTTTGTTTACTTTCGACTCAAGCTCATTGACCCCTTGTTAAGAACTCCTGCTTTAGACAGTAAAATTGGATGCAGTACAATAGATGAGCACAGATGAGTGGTGGAAAATACCTCTCCTTGTTTGAATTTTACCATCCAATCATTGCTTAGACATATCCTAATACTTTCAGTAGTGCTTCAAAATTCCTAGTATTTCAGGGGAGCGGTTGTAGCTCAGTGGTTGAGCGCCTGCCTCCCATATACAAAGTCCCAGGTTGAATCCCTGGTACCTCCTTTAAAAAAAATAAAAATTCTTAGTATTTCATATTAAGTGAAAATGAACAGTTCATTATTCTGCAAAGTATGTGCCTGTGCTTTAAAAATGTTTTTTTAAAACCACTTTTCTTTTTGCTGTTCCCCATATTTTAATACATTTATTCCTATAAACATAAAAAATGAGTGGAAATTTTAATTTCTGACTCAATCATTTTAATTTACTTGTAGTGTTGTTTTTCTTAACATGAACACTCTTTGAAATGGGCAGGTAAGCCCCCTGAGCTGTCTCCACTTGTCTGTGCAAAATATGGCTGGGTCACAGTTGAATGTGATATGCTCAAGTGCTCCAGCTGTCAGGCTTTTCTCTGTGCCAGTTTACAACCAGCTTTTGACTTTGACAGATGTAAGTAGAAAGTACAAATTACAATTTTCTTCATGTTCAATGATTGTACTGCCTCCTTTTTAAAGATATGCAATACTAGTTTTTCTGAAAAGACTAGCTACTTATATTTGATCAAAGAATGTGTACTACTATATATAACAAGGTAAACTTGTGATTGTCTTCACCCTAATTATTAGCTTCATTTTTTTTTTTTTAAACTAAGCTGCTTTAAGAGCAGACTTTATGTATTCTAAGTAGCTAACAGCAGTATGTTTACTTTATGGTTAGACAATGTAAACTTTTAGGCAAAGAGAGACAAAGTACTTTTGTGAAGGGTCACACTTTGGAATGCCCTGCCAAAAAGATACATAATATTTCCTTTTTTTATCTTAGGATCTTAATTTAAAGCTTGTTTTGTGGTAAATATTAAGATGATATAGTTGCTAATATTTTAATATATTTTTAATTCTCAGTTATTTCTTTTTAAAATTATATCCATATTCTTAAAGGTTCTTGGCCATTGGATTTTGAATCTATGCAGTGTTTCTTAAGGGTTGTTACCTGTGTGGGTTTCAGATAAGGAACAGTGTGCTGAGCTGAAGAAAGCGTTGTGTGCTGCCCATGAGAAGTTCTGTTTCTGGCCAGACAGCCCCTCTCCAGGTACTTATTCCCGAGATTTCCTATTTACTGTCTCTCTTTGGTCCTTGATTTCTAATATTGTCTATTTCTTTGTGAAGGTCTAGCCTTTGAAGTTTCATTTCTTCCTATCTGTGCTTTTCAAGAACTAACTTCTGTTTATTATGTTGTTACTTAATTTTATTAAGTGCATTTGCAGGGCCAAGTGCTTAGCCAGACAAACATTATCTCATTTAATCCTCAAGGCGATAGATATTATCAACCCAGTTGTTTTAGGTGAGCAAACTAAGAATCAGAGGTCTTAAAACCAACTAGTGAGGAGCCATAACAATGGTTTTGTCTGCTTTTATCCATCATACTGAGCTGCCTCACATTCTACGCAGGCTTCCTTTACAGGGTACGTTAGCAACACTAATCAGTGGCAAACAGGGTTCAGTTCCTAAAGAAGACTCACAGCACCCAAGTGACAGTGGTTGCAAATCTATGATTTTTTATGGGCAAAGTATACAAAAAACAACAGCATGGAAGTGACGATGCCATCACAGCCAAAGGCTGCCTCACAACAAGAGGTCTGGAAAGGCCGTGCGAGCTCCTGTTGTCCCTCTCTGTTAGGGCCATGGTAGGATGCACTCTTTTGAATCAGGAACCACCAATGTGTGCATGGAACACTTCAGAAATAGAGAACCCAAAACAGTGTTTCTGCTGGGTATTTTTTATATTTTGCTAGTCACATAGACATATTCCTGCTCTGTAATCAGCCTCAACAACAGAGCCCTGTGGAGCTTCAAAAAGACCAGGTGCAAAATTCCTCAGACCCATGATTACAAAGCAACCCCATTAATCCATGTATTTCATGCCATGACCAGGGGTCAGTGCCGTGTAGGGATATTTTCTATTTCAGTAGGACAGCTCAGCTAATTCCATGCCTCCTGGAATTGACCCTCACAGTACAGAGGGCCACTGCAATTACAGTCTACTTGCAGACCACTAACTCCTGTCCAGACCTCTCTTTTTGAGTTTGACTAATATTTTGAACTACTTTTTGAGTATTTCCACTTAATATCTTGCAGGTACCAGGAACTCAACATATTCAAATCTAAACTCTTCATCTTATACCTAAAATTTGCTTCTCTTTCTATATATTCTCCATCTTGGTAAATGGCACTGACCTCCTCATCCAGTTGTCCAAGCCAGAAAAAATAGATCTCAAATGTGACCTTCCAACTATATGGTCCCTTGGTTTGGTTGTTTAATATCCATAGGCTTTTGCATGGAGAAAAAAAATCCACAACTCTTTACACTTTAATGCTTAAGTCTATCAAGCATATTTAATAAATACCTTAATATTTATTAATATCAAATTAATATTTATTAATATTAATATTGTTTTGCCTTAAAACACCTTCTAAAAACAAGCAAAACAAAAAACCAGCTGTCATTGGGGAGTGGATGTAGCTCAGTGGTTGAGCGCCTGCTTCCCATGTTCAGGGTCCTGGGTTCGATCCCCAGTACCTCCTAAAAAAAAAGTATAGCACATCACTACCACATGAGTTAAACACAAATGGAGTAAAAAATAAAAGTGCTATCTATATAGTAAGCAAATTACCTGATAAGAATTTTAACTTAGCACAAGCAAGAATAAACTGGTTCCAAAATACTACAATGTTTGGCATTTGTACTACAAACTTTAAATTATAATCATCTCTAAGAAAATGGCAGTGCTCAAAAATTGTTATATCCAGAAGGAGGTATTCTACTAGTCAAGACAAGAGAACTCTTTATAAAATTAGGTTTAAAAAAATGCAGAATATTTGATAATTATATTAGCAGTATAAAGGCTAAAAATCAGAAAAACTGTACAGAAGATAAAGCATTAATTGATTAATATTATTTTGCTTTGAGAAAGCTAGATATAATTCTATTGTAAGAAATGAGGAATAATGACAAAATATATGATTAATATATTGTATATTTTTTAAGCCCAAACACACTCTTCATCTCAGAGAAGACAGTTCTGACTTTTACATTCTTTGTCCAGAACAGGACCCCAATTTAAGCAATTATTTGAATAGAGTTCATAATCTAAAGTAATTTTTTTTCTCCCTAGGATATTTTTATTTCAGTAGATATGCTACAAAATAGCAAATGACAAAGTCAGTTACTAAGATTTTGTGGCATAATAAAGGCTAATTTATCCAGTAACTGTCACAGATACCAACAAAGTTTTATACCCAAACCTAAGTTACTACAGTAGTGAGGTCATAACTGACATGATTCTTCCATATGGTCACATTTTGTTTACTATATATTCTGTTATAAAATCCAAAGAAGAAACCTTAGTGAGTCCTCCCAAAGCTGCATAATTTTCAAATGATTTCCTCTGGCTGCAGACCCTGTTCTTCTCTTCAATCCTTTTTTAGTTGGTCAATTTCCAGGACAGTACAGCACTTCCTAGGAACAATGGAGTTAGAGCCAAAATCACTGTCATAAGGAAGCCATATGGGTCCTTTGCAGCCCATTCTACAACATACTCAGCCCAAACCTTTATATCAAAATATCTCTGTAGTGGTCTTAGGAAAACTGGGTGGGGAGTGGGTGTACATACAGTCACGAGGATTAAACAATCATCTGCCTTATGCTTGAGTAGTGAGCTCTTTGTCCTGGGATTATTAGAGACCCAATTACAATTTCAGATGACCCTTGGTTGTCTCCTTTAGTTCTACTTCTTTTTTTTTTTTTTAAATATATTTTTTATTAAAAAAAAAAGATATTTAGATTACATAAATGTTACATAAAAACATAGGGAATTCCCATATGCCCTGCTTCCTACATGTCCCACATTTCCCCACATTAACAACATCTTTCATTAGTGTAGTACATTCGTTACAATTGATAAAAATATTTTAGAGCATTGCCACTAAGCATGGATTATAGTTTACATTGTAGTTTATACTCTCTCCCACACAATTTTGTGGTATGGCAAGATATGTAATGTCCTGTATCTGTCATTGTAATGTCATTCAGGAAAATTCCCAAGTCCCCAAAATGCCCCCATATATCATCTGTTTTTCCCTCTCCCTGCCCTCAGAACCTGCAGTGGCCACTGCCTCCACATAAATGATATAATTTCTTCCATTGCTAGAATCACAATAAGTCTATAGTAGAATACTAGTAAATCTACTTTAGTCCATATTTCATTCCCCAATCCTTAGGATTCTGGGATGGTGATGCCCACTCCACTTCTAATTGAGAGGGGGCTTTGATACCATGGGGCAGGTGGATGGAACTCTCTTGCTTGCAGTTGTAGACTCTCAGTTCCTTGGGATGGTCATTGTCCATCATCATCTCCTTGTTAGTTGTCCTGGGTGAGTCCAATGAACTGGAGAGTAGGTATTGCAATTCTGTTGAGATTCAGGGCCCACCTGGTACATGGACAGCTCAGAGATTAAAGTCTCTTGGACGAACACCTACCAACTCCAGCACCAACTATAGATTCAAATAAAAGGGACAGAAGAGGCATGTGTAGAGAAGTCACATGAGTCTAACTCTGTCACACTTGGGAGCACAAACTCCAAAGTAGGGCCCACTAGAAAGGCACCAAACTCCGGAGCTATCTGCCATGACCATATGTCCTGGGTGTCTCCAGAGCCCTCAGGATTCCCACTATTTGGGGTAGTATCTATCTTGGCCATCTATGAGATCCTACTGAAACATGCATAAGCTTACCTCTCTGATGACCTCCCGACTCACTTTGAAGACTTAGCCATATACACTCATTTGTCTTTACCTTTTCTCCCTTTTATTCAAGGTCTTTTTCCTGTTGTATCACCAGCTGGTGCTTGGTAGTAATCCCTTGGTGCCAGGGAGGCTCATCCCCGGTAGTTCTACTTCTGAGAGAAGGTTTAAATTTGTCAGACTGGAAGCAGGAAGGCAGAAGCCATGGCTGCCTTGTCCTGCCCACAGCAATAAATATCATTTTGAAAGTAATTTTTTCCTAACATTTACCAATAATTACAAACTGAATTAAATTCCTTTAACTATTTTAAATCACAATGGCTAATTTACTTAACTGATTATTTTGAACATATCAAACAATTTTAAAAAGTAAGCAAAATATACAAATACATAAATTGTAAAATATATGCTTATCTTTAAACTTGTTAAAACATTTTCATTCAGTATATAGAGAAAGCTTGAATACATTTTTTTTTTTTTTAACTAGTGCCATATGGGTATTCTACTCTAAGAAAACTCAGTAAACAAACAAAAACATTTTCATGGTGGGTTTAAGTTGTTTACTCCTTTATCTTCATAAGGTTTTACTGTGACTTTCTTAGAGTTGTAGCGCCCAGACCAAACCCTACATTAGAGGAAGGATGATCAGAAATGTCTTTGGACATGGTTTCTTATTTCAGGTTTTTGTCAAACCCAAACCCTTGATCATCAGAACACATTTCCTTTTTTATTTTTTGTTAAACCTCACTTGATTTTTTAAAAATATTTTTTTAATTAGAGAAGTTGTGGACTTACAAGACAATCATGCTTAATGTGCAGAATTCCCATACAACACTTGATTTTTTAAAATCCATACCTTTCCCATTAATTTTCGTTTTTTATAACCTGTCTTTTCTGATAAAATGATTCATCTTTTAAAATTGATTGGGTTTTTACATAATTGATTACTTGTAACAATTTTGAATAGTTTGATAAGCTATTAAAGACCATTTTGTTGTCTCTGAATGGAAAGTGTCCCTTTGCTTTATTTTCCATTTTTAAAGTAATTTTTAAAAATTTGAAATATTTTAAGTATAGAGAAAAGTATAGGGCCAGCTCGATAGCCCAGTGGATAGGGCACCGGCATACCACATGGGAGGCCCCGGGTTCAGTTCCCGGGGACCTCTCCTAGCGGGCAGGCCGCCTTGAGAATGGCAAGCTGCCATGGGCGGGCCAGAGCCGCCGTGGGCAGGGCAAAAAGCTGCCACGGACAGGGCAAAAGCCGCCACGGGCAGGGCAGGTCGCCCGCGAATGGAGCACAGCCAGCCACCCGCGAACTGAAAGCCGGCCGTGAATGGAAGCAGAAGCCGCCCACAAGCGGGGAAAGCCGTGCCTGCATAGTGACCAGTCTTGGCGCGTCGCCGCAGCGGGGGGAAAGGGAGATATGTAATAAAATAAATAAATCTTAAAAAAAAAAAAAAAGAGAAAAGTATAAATAATAATATAAGAAACATCTGTGTACCTACCACCCATCCCATCTAATCCCAGCATTTTATCATTCTTGTTTCCAAACCACCCCACCTGCTTTTTTTTTTTCCAATCAAGAGGTATTACAAATAAAGCTGTGCAACCCTCTCTAAATCTTATTCCCCTGTCTCCCTATCCTGAAGTAACTACAACCTACTGTCTTGTATTTGGTGTTCATTGTTTGTTTACATGATTTCTCTCCTACAATGTATATGTGTCCATAAGCAATTTATGTAGCACTACTTTGCTTATTTTAAAACTTTTATAAATATTATCATACTGTTTATGTCCTTCTGCAATGTTGTGGGTTTTTTTGGCCCAACTTTGAGATTAACCCATGTTGTCACATGTATTATATTTGAATCTTTTTAAATAGTAGGACCATCTAAAATTTTATTCTCCTAAGAAATGAGGTAGAGAGTTTGCGTATTTAGCTCTCCCTCTTGGTAGGCTGCCTATTCATCATTTTAGGACCCTCTGTCCTACCTTCTGTCTACATGATTTTTATATAACTTGCTTAAACACCCTTTTTACCTAAATATGTATCATCACAGGTGCTAATCAAGCCTTCCTTTTCTTGGTGCTTCCTATTCTTAGTACAAGTTCCTACTTATTCTAGTTCTGTTTAGCATACTCACAGTTTCCTTCTCTACTTACCTAGATTTTGAGTTTTGGGGATATGTAAATTGTTTCTCATCAGATTTGGGAAGTTTTCTGCTATCATTTCTTCAAATATTCTTTCTTCTCTCTCTCTCTCTCTCATCTCTTTCAGGAACTTCTGTTATGCAATACATTGGTATACTTGATGGTGTCCATCAAGTCTCTGAGGCTCTGTTCATTTTTTTTTTTACGGAACTTCATTCTGCCTGTGTTTATTATTATAAATGAATGTGCTGTTTGTCTTTTTACTTTATTGTTTCTTCATTGCAAGGAAGGGGAAATCATTTGACTTTCAAAAAAAAATTTTTTAGGAGGTACTGTTGATTGAACCCAGGACCTCATATATGGAAAGCCGGCGCTAAACCGCTAAGCTGCATCCACACCCCTGTTCTTTTTTTTTTTTTTTTTCATTCTTTTTTTCTTTCTGTTTCTCAGACTGGATAATCTCAATTGACCTATCCAAAAGTTTGCTGATTTTTTCTTCTGCCAGCTCAAATCTACTCTAGGGGATTTTTTATTTAAGTATTGTACTTTCTAATTCCAGAATTTCTATGTGGTTCTTTTATATATTTTCTATCTCCTTACTCATATTTTCTATGTGGTGAGATATCATTATCATCCTTTCCTTTAGTTCTTTAGACATAATTTCCTTTAGTTCTTTGAACATTTAAAATACCTGATTTAAAGCCTCGGAGTAAGTTCAATGTCTAGTCTTCTCAGTAACAGTTTCTTTTTTTTTTTTTTTTAAATAAATCATTATTTTCCCCTCCTCTTTTAGAGTAAACTACCCTAGGAAACGAGGTGGGATAAATCCAGAAAGGTGGTTTAATCCAGTAAGGATTTAGGTGATCTAACCAACATAGACTGGATTGAGTGTACACATTTTTTTAACAAATTTTACTGATACATATTAATAAGGCATAAATCCATCCAAAGTGTACTATCAGTGGTAGTCAGTATAATCACAGTTGTACATTCATCACGTCAGTCATTTTTAGAGCATTTTCATTATTCCAGTAATAATAATAATAATAATAATAATAATAATAAAACAAGCAAACAAAACCTCATCACCTCTCAATCTCTCTATATTTCTCCTGCCATATATAGCTGCTATTCTGTTTCTGTCTCTCTAGTTTATTTGTATTTATATTTTGTAAAAGCAGTCTTATATATTCAATATTAGCCATATTCATATTTCACATCAGGTTTCACTATGTTATATAGTCACGTTATGTTTTTTAGCTTTCCTTCTAGTAACATACATGTACTTAGACTTTCCCTTTCAACCACTGTCTTACCCATATAATAGCTCTGCTATTTACAAACACTAGGATGTGCTTTCACCATTTCTGTTCTTTTCCAAAGATCTACAAACAACCTTTATACCAATTCTGCACAGATTAAACCTCAATTTTCCATTCCCTACCCTCATTCTATTTTCTGGTGACCTGTATTCTAGTTATTAACTCCACGAGATTATTCATAATAGCGCAGTCATACAGCATCTGTCCTTTTGTATCTGGCTTGCTTTACTCAACATCATGTCCTCCAGGTTCATCCATGTTGTCATATGCTTCATGACTTCATTTCTTCTTACAGCTGCATAATATTCCATCATGTATATACACCACAATTTTTAAAAAAGAATTTATTTATTTATTTAAAGGTTTATTTAATTTATTTATTTCCCTCCCCCATCCCCTTGTTTGTGCTCGCGGCCTGCTCTCTGTTTGTTGTGTGATCTCTGTGTTTGCTCATCTTTTTAGGAGGCAATGGGAACTGAACCCAGGACCTCCCATGTGGGAGGGAGGTGCCCAACCACTTGAGCACATTCGCTCCCTACTTATTGTGTCTCTCATTGTATTTCCTTTGTATCTCCTCTTTCTGTCATCTCATTGTGTCATCTTGTGTCAGCTCACCGTGCCAGCCCATCGCATCAGCTCGCTGTCTTGCACATCTTTAGGAGGAACTGGGAACTGAACCTGGGGCCTCCCATGTGTTAGGCAGGCACCCAACTGCTTGAGCCACCTCTGCTTTCCTACACCACAGTTTGTTTATCCATTCTTCAGTTGATGGATACCTGGGTTGTTTCCATCTTTTGGCAATCATGAATAATGCCACTATGAACGTTAGTGTGCAGATGTCTGTTCATGTCACTGCTCTCGGTTCTTCTGGGTATATATCTAGAAGTGATATTGTCAGGTCTCATGGCAAGTCTAAATACAGCTTCCTTAGGAACTGCCAGACAGTCCTCCACGGTGGCTGTACCATTTTGCATTCCTACCAACAGTGAATAAGCATTCCTATCTCTCCATATCTTCTCTAACACTTACAGTTTTCCAGCTTTTTAATACAGGCCTAATAGGTGTGAAATGATATCTCATTGTCGTTTTGATTT